>JABWIB010009749.1:3659-17684 GCA_016617825.1 Platyplectrum ornatum | reverse complement strand
CTCCATATTTTGAATATTGTTGGAAGCTATGCCTTTCTGCAGTTTATTTAGATAAATGATCGTCACATTGGTGCATACTTTACAATAATCACAATGCTGGTTGCTGGGCCGGATTAACCCTAAGAGCCGTGTCCAGGGACACTCTTTTACCCATTTCCTCCAGTTGTACCTATGTAGCCAGCACAGTACTGGTTTGTAGCGGCTATGAAAGGCTGCACTGACAGTACATTGAATGGAAAGCCCTGCCACTTTTGTGGACATGCCGCCAAGTGTACCATTTTTCTTCGTTATAAATGATGCCTTCTTGTGTAATATATATATATATATGTGTGTATATATATATATATATATATATATATATAGTGGTCGAAGTGGAAATTTAGAAGTGGAGGTATGGATATTCTGAAGTGGCGGTATGGAAATATATATATATATATTAATGTGTGTCATTTTAAATAATGACTAGCAGTGGCCCTCACAAACCTTAATCCTGCCTTGCTTCTATCTCAGAAAGAGCAACACATACTGTATACCCCCAGCCTGTCTCATGTACAGTAATTCTCCAGAGATTGTACGTAGTGATACGTCCACTAGATGGCGCAGTAGTGCACGTTACAGAGGTTACTGGGACGGAAGAGGAAGGAGTCAGATGGAGGCTTGGGATACATGACAGAGCTGCACGGGGCAGGACACTTCTAGGGGTTTCTCTGACAAGGGGGATAAGGCAGAAGCTGGGTGAGTGTCTGCGCTTCATTATGGCATACAGGACGTGTACACAGCAGCCACAGACAGTGCATAATGTCCTGTGCATGAGATAGTCCGTGTTCTTGTGGTAATGGCTGGACAAGGCGTGACGCCTTATGTTTATAAAGTGCATACACGTGTATGTTCCATGGCTTGACCTCAAGCTGCAGCTAGCATGTGTGATAACTAGTATGTGTGATAACTAGCATGTGTGATAACTAGCATGTGTGATAACTAGCATGTGTGATAACTAGTATGTGTGGCCCGACCAAGGTTATCACACCACCTGCTTCCATACATATGCACATAGGATTCTCATTGACGTCTGCTGTATATACTCCATAAATGTCCTCGTACATAACAAATCTGATGTCATGTAGGGTCCTGTCAGAGCAGAGGTGACACCAGTACCACCCCAGTATTCATCGCTCAGTTCCCAACATTATTATAGTTTCTGAAAAAAATACATTCAAATAAATATAAATAGTTCTTATCAAATGTATTAAAAAGATCAGTAAACAGTCGCCCTGGATCCCCCCATACAAGTGCTAATAAATCTTTTATTCTAATACTTACATTTATCCGCCGTCACAGGCACAGTGCTGTTCCCAGGCGCTGTATACAAGTTACTAGGACAGTATGACTCTGATGTGACCTAAGGTCACTCCAGCATCGCTTATAACGAAGAGCACGTCTCATAGTAGAGGACATTGATCAGGTAATAACAGCAGTAATAAATAATTTAAATTACGGGGTTATTTATAATAGATGCAGGGGAACATGCAAGGTGAAAAATAGAAGACAGGGGGAATATGGAGCCCCCCTTACACCTCAATCCAGGCCCTGTAAATATGGCATCTATAAACAGTATAGATGTAAATTTGTATTTCTTTGGATGAAAATAACAAGTTATGTGTGTTCTGCTGTCACTAATGTTTTCACATAACACTTTGCTGTTGTGTGTCTGTAAAGAGCAATAGGGGTACTGCAATATGGATTCAAATGCTTTGTCAAATCAGTAATTTGAGATGTTTCATTTTAATACTCAGGTTATGAAATGACTGGAGCCGGATTATACCTCAGGGTTTTTAAAAACCTGCATCTATATACAAGGATCTGTCAGAGTTCAAGGTCATTGGCACAAAGCCATGCACAGCGTAGTACGTATTGGACACATTGTAGACATTTGTCATATTGTTTAAATGATCACCATGTACCAGCTACAGTTCTGTATGGGGTGTCCCGCACAAGCAGCAATGGATTTCTTATGACCTCACCAGAAAATATCTTCATCTATAATAAAAGATTCAAAAGTAAGAAAAGTCAAAAAAGAAACAGGACAGGCGCCTCTCAGGAAGACGACGATGATGAGGATGAGGAAAAGGGCGATCCAGAAGATAGTGATTATGAAGCTGAGCCAGCGGAAGACCCCAATTTACCAAAGGACTATAAAGACCTAGATAAAACTGTGCAGTCATTTCGTTTTGACGTTGTACTCACTACTGGGTTAGACATGTCAAGAAAGTAAGTAATGTAATAACATTGTTAACTGACCATGCAAAGGTTGATAATACTTTACCCATCATGGCAATAGGAAGCTCTTTTACCTGTGATTGTAAGGTACTGGTTGTGGTTTTGCACTATAGGTATATTTGTCATTGAATACATTTATAATGTCCAATATTAAATTTAACGTAGGGCCCTGTGTCGCAATCAACTATTTATTTATGTGAAAGTTGGATGCAAAGTGTGCTTTTGCACAAATAATATATAAATAAAATGAGATATATACTTTTAAACATACATACATACATACATACATATGCAAATAGTTTACCTACAGAAGCCTTCTCTTGTTTCTCCTCTGCGGGGAATCTGGTTGATGTTGCTGCAGGAGAAACCAAAAAAGAGAGAGGACCGCACCAAGAACAGAAAAATGATCTCCCTCCCTACCACCCACTAATACATAACTCATATCACCCACTATGGGTGTACTATGGTGTGAAAATGTAATTGGGGGCCCGGTGCAACCCCTAACACTCAGGAAGTAGAACTGAATAAACAATTCAAAGACAGCGTGAGAGAGAAAAAGGGGCACTCATGGAGTCACCTCACTATCTATGGCTCCCTTTAAGGGCTTCTACACGCCCTTCCACAAAGAGAACCACTTTTTAATCTGTGCTAGTACTAGGTGTTATCCGCCTTCATAAAAAGTATGGAGTAAGTATGTATAGTGCCAAGTGGTCAGGAAAATATCTTTATTAATACTCACAGTTTTTAAATACGTGTGTGTATTTTAACTTTTTAGTATTGCAAAAATTGTTTCTACAACCATCTAAACATCTAAAAAATCGTATATCTTAATATAAAAAAGTCTAAAATAGATTGTATATTAACAAATAAACACATGGTGGGAATATATTGTGCACTAATGATTATTTTCTTTTTATTCAATAATTTTTTTCTTAAGCAAAGCTGAGGAAGAGTTTTACAAAGGCAACCTGCGGCTTAATGGGGAGAAGCTATGGAAGAAAAGCAGAGCTGTAAGTACAGTGTTGGGAATTGGAACAGAATTTGATGACATTCCTATTTTATGTTCTTGTAGCATTGAGTAATAAAATATAAGTAGCAGATGAATTATCCTTACAAACACTGTTGTTCACACTGAAAACTATGGGGAATGCTTTACTGTTTGTTAATTTTTTATTAACTTCTATAACCGATGCATGTGTAAATGGTGGGGTTTACTGATTTATTTCAGTAAGAATTGCAAATTATCCTTAGTTAGCAGCCATCACATTTTAAGCCATTTCAGAAACACTGTACGTTCTATACAATGTTCAGCTACTGGTTTTTTACTTCACTGACTTCTTTTGATAGTTATTAATCACTGTATACTGTCAGTGGGGTTAAACTTTGAACAATGTGATTTATGTAGGTATATATATTTCATATTTGTAATGAATTTTTGGTGCTTTTGTAGGTGAAAGTTGGAGATACTTTGGACTTAATTGTTGAAGAATCAAGGGAAAATGAGACGACAACAGTGATGAGAGTAGTATTAAAAGATGTGTTAAAAGAAAAGACCTCAACAGATAAACACAAAGTTGTGTTAAGGAGATGGAAGAACTTAAAAATCCCAAAGACATCTGAGGCTTCAAAACAAACTCCTAGTGCTGAAAACTGACATGGAAATCAAATAAGCAAATTCTATTTTTATTGCGTATCTGCATGGTCATTTCACTGTTATAATCATGTGTTTATATCTTGCTGACTTAGTATCATTTGTTTCTTTTGTCTCTATATACCAGCAGCTATTTTTAAGTTGGTATAAAGCTGAATATGTCACCTATACTCTTATTAAGACACACACCAACTCATACCGTATAAGGAGACTGTTTAGACACCTGTGAGAGTGGAGTCAAATATAGAACACAACTTAACACAACACAAGAGTATTAAGAATGATACATTTTGTACAGTTATAAACCATACTGTGCACTGTACACAAAAATAAAATGAAGCAAATGTTCAACTGCAGGGGGAAGCAAATTTAAAATAAACTAGTTGAGATTATTGGTAAGGTTTTATAAGTTAACTCTAAATTGTAGTTTAAAATAAAGCTGTTTCATATTTGTGTGCAATAACTCAGTGAGTATTTTTCCTTACATCCATCATATTGCAACACGGTTTGTCCAGGTTTACAACTTTTTGTACTGTTGCTGCTACCTCTGGATCGTCCCCAATGTGTCCACCTTTCTGTTTTAAAGGTGGAAGTGCAATGGGTAAACATTCAGCACATGTACAGAATTAGATTGACTTTGACTCTGTGTCTGTAAGTAAAGTGTATACGGGGGTATGCCATACTGGCACTTCTTCCACTGATGTCATTGAAAAACTCCCTGTGCTAGGCGCACTACGCTTTCTCCAAACTCTTACAACATGTCCGGTGTTGTTGTAAGTGTAAAACAGAGATGTTTTAACTGATTAAATGGAGCTATTTTTAATAAAATGCCTACATGTTAAAAATAATAAATGATTACATTGAAACATCAACTTTTAAAATAGCTTTTAGTTTATAAAATATATAATGAATGAGTTGTATGCATAAATAGAGTATATTGATACACATTCTATTTAGACATTATGTAAAAGAGTGAACAATATCACACTTTATAACCTGTTTTCAGGCATCAAATGTATGCACCTTTCCAAATGTCCTATCCAGAGTGTGCAAATGTTTTGCACACTTTATTAAGTCACCTATGTTTAAGATTTCCACTGTCCCGGGTTTGTGTATAAATGGTAGTAAGGTATGAAGCAGAAAATCCAGAGCTGGTTAGGCATATGATATGGTACATCATATGGTAATGCACTTTTAGCTGTTCACACAAGGATTTCCATTTTCTGACTTTGTTTTGTTGAAAGGTGTGAGATCAATATGTGTTCCAGAAACAGGTTTGTTAAACGTTTGTAAAACCCTGGAATTGTTTTATTTTTTTTTAAAGAACATGGCTACAAATAAAGGGGACTAAAATCACTCAATGTAAAGCTTTCTCAAGTTTTTTTTTTTTTAGAAAGTCAAAAATGACCATAATGACACCAACCCAATGTTGCCGATTTACTTTCTGCTCTCTCAGAAGACAGAAAGTGTAATATATGCAACAGAGTGGGACTTGGCGCCAAAACATCATCTAGTCCAGCCTTGTCCAACCTGCGGCCCTCCAGGTGTTGCAAAACTACAATTCCTATCATGCTTTAACTGCTTAGACAGTTTATTCCTGACAAAGCATGCTGGGACTTGTAGTTTTGCAACACCTGGAGGGCCGCAGGTTGGACAAGCCTGATCTAGTCCTTCCCTTTTTGTGACATAAATATGCCATCCAATTGCACAACTCATAACACATAGCTAGTTTATACAAATCCTGGAGGTTTGTCTGGTCTCCCAGGATTCTGGAAGCACTGCCAGATTTCTGAGAGTCTCCTGGAAGTTCCGGGAGAGTTGTCAACCCTGCACTAATTATTAACAATTATTATAATCTAATTACACAAATTTATGTCAAATAAACTTGCTTACATATACATACATATAAACCTTACATATAACCTATGGCCAACCATATGACAGTCTAATTTGCAAAGATCTAGTATCGGTATTGATTATTAAAACCTTAACTTGGAGGATTCCACTCCCTGTCTCTCATTTAAATATACACATAGCCAGGGGATTAGCCCTGTTAATGAGAGCGAAACTTACACCATGTACAAGGCTTGTAACATAAAAACAAATAAAAATAACAATTACATGACATTTTGAAAGTGTTGTGTTGGTGTTTTTTTTGTACTATTTAAATGAGTATTTTTTGTAAAATAACATTGCGCCGTGTGACTGTAGCAGTGCTTGATACAAATTAAAAAAGCACTGCTGCACTCACACATAGTGCAGAGACTCTGGCTATTTCAGATTACTGGAGAGATGGGCACACAGCAGGTCCAATAACACTAAAATGGTATGAGCAATAGCACAAAAACCTGTATGATAAGCATGATTCCTATGATACAATAAACAATATTGGAACATAGCCCATAATGTACTATTTAAATACCCACCTTACCCGTTCATTATGAGATCAGTGTTAGCAATCTGTAATTGTACCATATACAGAGAAGTCCTCATAACCACTGGGACTGCACTGCATAGTAATAGAGCAGAGAGATGTTGGTGTATGTTGCATGTAAATGTGATTGGAGAGATTTCGAACTTGAATTTAACTTCACCACACCTACAAAGTGTGTAATAAAACACAAGAAACTACTTTCTTTGGTAAAACCATGTTTACTCAATTTAGGCTAATAACATTGGAGCATTACCCTTGAGATCTAATTAATAAAAGTTAACATAAAACAGTACATTTAATGTTAGAAAAAAAATTCAGACAGTGGTGAATCTTTACAATTTAAAATTGAAATAATATGCGTGGTTATCAAATATCTAACCTGAGATGTAACATTTTATACGATAACACACTTGCTGTGGCATCTACCTAACAAAAATAAATGTCTCTAGTGAGATGTAATTAAGAAATCTCTTATTTTTTACAATAAAATACAAAAACATTATTTCAGTAGGAATCATAGTAACCCAGCCAATACAAAGGGAATGACAGTACAGACAAACAGTGTACTGATTCCTTTACTATGATTGAGTTTAAAAGAAAAATAAATGTGCAAGATAATTCTATAAATCAGAGAGGTATATATATATTTTATGAACTATAAATATAATACATATTGTAGTCTATAAATGGGTTTGAACACTGTCAACACTGGAAGATTAGATTAGCCCACACTTGTTACAGGAGATTACTGGATTATTGCAGAATGTCTAAGACTCCCAACTGTAGTGGGGTGCCAGGCTGTAGCGCTCTCCGCCCTCTGCTACTCTGGTCCTGGCTTTACAACGTTGCTACCAGTATCTGTAAACCGTGACTAGCAGAAAAGGAAGAGCTGGTATACCTGTCCTTTCCATGCCAGTTCTTACTACACTGTATGTAACCTGCTGTAGCCTCTCTCTCAGCAACTTGCATACAGTGCAAGCAGTCAGCAATATGGAGGACAGAAGAATCCATTTAAGTTAGTGAGGGAAGACTTTATTATGGGACATAAAGATAATTTGAGGACAAGTAACAAATAAAGTTCTTTATACCTCTTCAAATTAACTCTAAACTGCAGAGCTATGAGTGTGTATCACTTAAATGAATTTCACTGTATATATATATATATATATATATATATATATATATATATATATATATATATAAAATCAAACATCTAATCAATAGTTAAATATTAAATACATAATTACTGACTAGAATGTTTTGATACAGCATCACAACAGTTTTATATATCTTAAATGAGGGCCCAGGTTTTTACTGTGCTGTATACAAAATTACATAACGATAAACAAGGTAATGATTCTTATCATCTATAATTGCTGTATCCTTCTATAACTTGAATAACTTGTTTTGTCTAAATGATAGTTATATCTGGATCATTTATTTGTTGTGATGCACCCTGCTTAGGGAAACTTCAATGTCAAAAAGATGTTTAACATATGATTAACAGTGTCAGTACAATTAAGGCTTTATTCTTTTAAACATAAAATAATAATTCAATTAATGAATTAAAATCCATTAGTAATGTTTGACAGGCTACATATTGGGGCTGATCAAGTGTAGACCTGAGAAAAACCATGTTCACATTGATTTGAATTATTTTGCAGGGAACAACCTTTGCTTTTGCACATGGAACTCACATAATACATAGCTTTATGTTTAATCTGTAAAGTAGAGTAATTCTATTTTCACAGTTTATACTTGCCCCCCGCAGTCCAGTGTTTGGTTTAGCCCAGGTCTACACTTGCACCTGTTTTGCCCTTACTCTGGATTAGCCCCATTGTCTCTTCTGCCAACTCTTTCAATACTAGTATGTGCAGTTACCTAATACCCTGTACAAGTCCATACCATACCATAACCAAAACACTTCAGTTCATTCCATCATTTGGCTCCTAAGTACATACTGTAATGTCATCATAATAAAGGTCAGTGAAGGGGGGCACTAATTTACCCCTGTGAAGAGTGTAGGACAGTGGTTCCCAAACTGTGTGCCGTGGCTCCCTGGGGTGCCGCAACACTCTCTTTGGGGTGCCGCGGAATGTTATTTCCGACGTGGTGCCACGTTGCTAGTGTTACTTAGAAGCACAATTTTACATCCTGTTTAAGAGCTACACAAGATTTAATGTCAACCTGAAGTATTTCTGTCTTTACCTAAACAGTTATCACACTTTTTTGACTCAAAAATTTTAAAAAATGGAAATTATTTTATTATAGGGGTGCCTTGGAAAAGTTTTGGAGACCCTAAGGGTGCCTCGACTGAGAAAGTTTGGGAACCACTGGTGTAGGAGCATCATAGATAAAGGACTCAAACAATTGCACAGTGCAGTGCATGCATGTGCGGTCACCAAATGTGGCCATGTTCTGCTGGCAGAGTGGAAACTACCCACGCCAGCATGTGACTCATGTAATGCACATCTGCCAGCACTCTGCCAGTTATTTTTTCATGACATTTTTAAATATTGCTCAGAAGTACATTTTCTAATTTGACAAACATGTTTAGTAAAATATGTGTACGTGGATAAAAGGTACAATATTTCACTTCACACTAAACATGTTTTGTATTTGTCAACTTTCACTGATACATAAATGTACAGCAAGGCAATATTTTACATCATTTTACTACTGTAACTGTTGATATTTAACAAAAAAGGAGAATGTACTACACCTTCCCAAAAACAGATGTAATAGTATCTAAATTTATGTGCACAAATTGCTATGTACATACAGTCCAACAAAAATATAGCTACAGCATACTGCAAGAATTCTCATATACATATTTCACTTTCTGTGGAAATAAAAGGTTCAATCTAAGCTGTATTGGCTGGCTACTTTCTACTTTGCAATCCTATGTTTAAAAAAAAAAAAAAAAAAGTTACCAAAAGTATTAAAATGCAACTAGCTCAGTTTTTATAAGAAGCAAACTGTAAGAGATATTCTTTGCATGTTCAGAAAAAAATAATAGTGCCACAAGTGACAAAAAAGTAAAACGTTCCCATATATTTGCCCTATCCCATAAGTTTTTTTGTTTTGTTTTTTTTTTTAAATAGAAAGTTAAAAACCAACATAACAACCAACAAAAATATTTCTGATTGCCCCAAATGTCCAGGAGATTTCCAAAATTTGGGCACTGCTCCCAGAATCCTGGGCAAGCAGGCAAATCCCCCTCCTTACCTATGGTGCAAGCACCATCCACTGGATTGCATCGTTGATACCCAGGGAACCAGATCCAGACTTAAGTGCTATTAAACTTACAAGCGAGTGGACAAAACCATGTTGAATTGCAGGGGAGGTAAAATAAATGTTAGTGTTTGCATGCAGGGAGAAAAATTTGCTTTTGCATGTTGCACACAGATACTGACCAATGTTACCATTGCACTATTATTAGACTTGTGCTGGGAGACAATCTCTAAATATCTAATACAGTTTGCAAGGTATGACATTTAACACCTGCAATTCAACACAGTTTTGCCCACTCACTTGTAAGTAGTCTGGATCTAGTCCAGGGAGTGGAAGTTCATTCAGTGATCAAGCCCCATGCACCCAAAGAAATTTTGGAAGGGAGAAACAGAAAGTCAGCAACTATGATGTGAAGTCAGCCAAACAATGATGCTCCCTACTGCTATCTATATACTAACTTTCCTGGCAGGTAAAGAAACTTACAATCAGGCTGGTAAACTTACAGCCAAGTTATTGTCCACAGGCTATAGTATGCTATGAGCCCAGATATTGTATGAAGTAAATTGTTGAGTATTAATACCCAACCCTATGTAAGGCATTTTCACAATATATGAAGTGTACATGAAAATCTATGTTAATGCCCAGAGCTATGCTTATAATTGAAAAATCAAGTCATTAATTAACAAAGATGTTGGGCCTAAGGAATGGCTTTTATGAAAATGTGTTAAAAAATAAAGATTACAATTTTTGTCTATTCTATCTTTACTCCACATAAAGGTCTGTTCTTTTACTTCTATTTACATGTATTTTTAAATAAAATATAGATTTTCTAGCCTACAAATCAGTGAAATGGTGGCTATAATACAAACTGGTGTTAAACACTGTTAAAGCCCAATTGATTTTCTTTACAAAAATATCAGGTAACCCGCAACTACTCTAGTGGCCTGCATCACATTTCCAGCAGCAAAAATACTACACCTAAAAAAAAGACAACTAGTTAAATACAAAACTTCTATAAATAAAAAAATGGGGCAACATTCAGTAAACCCGGTAAGAGAATGCAGAAACAAAAGAAAAGAAAAAAAGGGTTTTCAAAGGGAGTGCAAATATGCAGTCAGACTCACATCCTAGCTAACTACTTCCAGATAAAAACACAGGTAAAAGCAGCACGGTATATAACTACATGAAATACAACAATAATTTACTAACAGTTTTCAGCAGGTATTAATTTGATTTTTGTAGCTTTTTTAAGTATGTCACATTTTTTTCTGTTTGGGCGCCTGCACCTTTCATCAATGCTTGGAATACATTCATAATGCCATACTTCCTCCATCTTGTCCACAGGGTACACTGCCTCCACATAATGGCGGATCAGTCTTAGTCTTACAGGATCTAGCTGCTTCTTGTTGCATGCACCTGAATGGTTGTACTGAAGCCTAAGATTTTCTGGAGTGAAAAGCTCAGGAAAAAGTCTTACTAAAAGCCTGGCAGCAAAATTTCCAACAGAAAGGCTCTGTTGAACAATGTCCCTTATTTCTTTGTCACTCAAAAGGTATATTGAAGGCACAGGAAAGTCAGGTGGTGGGACAACAATCTTATCCAGTGGTATTTTACAGAAGTCTTTTGTACTACGTTCAGGAGGCAAGGGTGGTCCTTCAGTCAGATCTCTGTACCTTTCAGAGTTCAACTCAAAAGATACAAAGTCCCTCCTATCTGGAATGGGAACATATACCTTCTTTTGCTGCTGGTAGGTTCTCCTCTGCTCAGTATCTCTCCGGCGGCATCTTTCATCCAGCTTACCTACAAATTCCAAAGTCCATACCCTGTCGTTCTTTGCTCTTGGGTAAAGCAGCTGAACATAATGTCGAATAAGTTTTATACGGACTGGATCCAGCTGTTTCTTCCCTAATGAGCCACTGCAGTTATATTGTTTCCTCAGGTTTTCATGTGTGAAAAGCTCTGGAAACAAATGAACCAGAAGCCGAGAGGCAAAATTGCCAATAGATAAGCTAGTCTCATATATGTTTCTAATTTGTTCTTTGCTGAGCAGGAATTGTGGAAAAGGGACTTCAAAATCTGGGGCTGGAATGTCAATTTTATCAAAGTCAAATGGAACAAGCCAAATTTTTTTTGACCTTCGTCCGGGTTTATCAATGTCAGTGCCATCCTCCACTTTTACAATTGACAGATCGTCGGGGAGGTTAGAGTCATAGCAATCATCTCTCACGTCGTCACATTCACTACCATCCATAAACATGCTTTCCAACTCGTCATTTATCCTTTGCACGCACTGCTGCAGCCAAACATCTTCCTCTTGAACATCTGGAAAATATATCTCTGTATACTGGCGGATCAGTTGCAATCGGGGTGGATCGATAACAAAACTCTCGAAAGGTTCTCCAAAACACCTGTCTCCAAGCTTTCTTTGGTTAAATATCTCAGGAAATAATCTGTGAAGCAAAAACACAGAAAATTCACCTGGTGAAGATGCTTCCTCCATAAATTCATTGAGTTCTTGGGCACTTAGAGCATATTCTGAAGCAACGCCGTTGGTCCTTTCCAAAGAAACATTTTCCTCCTGCTCTTTATTTTCAACAAAATGAGAATTTTGACATGGCTGACTCTCAAAAAAGCTGGGTGTCTGCAAACTACGATGGCTGCTTTCCATTTCCCTTTCTGCCCAAAACCGGTTGAAGAAGTCATTAATTTGGGGCAAAACTTCAACCTGCCAGACAGCGTTGCTCTTGACAGTGGGATGGCATGCCTCTACATAGTTTCTTATAAGCTGCAGGTGAAGCGATTCTAGTTTATGTTTATTGATGAAGCCACAAGTGCTACAGCTCCTGGAAAATGCATTAGCTCCAAAAAGCTCTGGAAAGAGATGAACCACTAGCCGACATGCCAGGTCACCCGCTGAGGTACTTTGATCCATCACTTGCTGAAGCTCACTGCTAGTTAGTTGATATTCAGGAGGTGGATGAAACTCTGCCACCATGTCCTGAGGACTGACCTTTTTCTTTATTCTACTTACCTCGAGTGACAAAAGATCCACCTTACTGTGAAGCTGTGTCATATTAGAATTAAGAGTATTGAGTGTAAAAAACATCTTTTGTATTAACGAATATATGTTTGAATCATCACTGACTGGTGAAGTTATTGATGTTCCCCCAGTTTCTCGTTTCCGCAAGTCAATAAACATGCGCATGGTTGAAGGGCTCCCCTGATTTGCTTTGTCATAAAGGTCATAAGGTATTGAAAGGTCAGACGTAACTGGATTTCTTTTCTCTGTAATCTTATGTGAAATTCCATACAAAGGCTTCTTGTAAGATGTGGCAAATTCATTGACCATTTCCTCTGTTTCAACTGGAGATGTAGTTTTGTAATCAGAGCTGGTGTTTAATGATTCAATGTTTGATTGAGCAGGTGATTCAATATCCCGGCTTCTTGTGCAAGAAAGCAGTGTCTACAATATAACCAATACACAATTACAATTGGCATATAAAGATCCTAAAAGCATCCTGTTCGATATTTTATTTTCTGCTATACCATACTAAATTGTCGTACAATTATAAATGTCTGATGTACATATCTGTCATACTCATTTGATCCAACTGGGTCCATAATCTTTAAATGATACAGCACAGAATTGTACATTACAAACGTGTTAGAAAAAATCATTTACATTTACATTGATTAAGGGAAGAGTTGAATGCATGTAAAAGTAGACAGCTTGTCAGATTCACACAGTATGTAAGTAAATGTTATGTTTTACTTTCCTATAAGCAATATTTTATTTTTATTACATGGACATCATTCAATCTTTCGAAAAGGGGGATATTCTTGATATCCAGGATTGGAAAACAATGCTATTTGTTCCCAGCGCCTGTACAAATAGGCTGGATCTCACAGCATCTTAAATCTGTAGAAAGCACAATATTATAAACAATATTTTTATTCTATCTTCTCAACTTATTCATTAATTACCGTATATACTCGAGTATAAGTCGACCCGGATATAAGCCGAGACACCTAATTTCACCTAAAAAAAACTAGGATAACTTATTGACTCGAGTATAAGCTGACCCCCCAGTATGTTTGTCTGTCACCACTGTGAAAGGCTTGTGTCACTCATGTCACTGATGGATCATTACCCCCATAGGACTGCATTGATTCTGCATTGATTCTATAGATCTTCCCCTATATGTCTCTATTGTCCCCCTGTTTCCTGCATGTGCAGGGTTAATATAAGGCATATAAGGCAATGTAAAGCTCCTGTGCCATGCTGTAACCTATACAGCACACTATCATGCCTGTGTCAGCTCTGTGGGTCAGTGTGGTGTATGATGTAATGCTGCATGCCAGTGTCAGTGTCAACACATCCCTACATTTTAGACTCGAGTATAAGCGAGGGCTGCATTATCAGCATAAA
>JABWIB010009748.1:7000-21845 GCA_016617825.1 Platyplectrum ornatum | reverse complement strand
TATGATCACTGAAGCAGCAGTCGTATTAGTGTTGTGTTCTTGTCACCCATGCGGTTCTGATTTGCACGTAGAACTTCCCCGTCTTACTGATGGCGGATAATCTTCTGCTCTTTCTATGGGGCATGTTATATGGGTGATTGTTCTCTTCATTATAGGTTTTACAAATTGCTTGTTCACAATACATGTTTCCGCTGCATCACAATCCAGGTGGCTGTAAATGGACGTTTCTGACTTGTACGCTTTCTCTCTCCCCCATGTAAGCGCGCCGAAAATCAAACTGTGTGAAAGAAGTAGAAAAGCTACAGGAGAAGCGGGAGAAAAGACGGTTACAGCAGCAAGAACTACGGGAGAAGAAAGCTCTGGTGTGTTAGCCGGTGTTATCTGTTATCATGCTGTGTGTGTGTGACTGATAATCTGCCACAATATTGATAGATTTTATTTAAAATAAAACAAAAATNGTGGTATAGGGGCTGATCCAGAGTTGCACTTTTTTCTTTTTAGCTGCAACTGTAGAACTAAGCAAAACCATGCAGCAATAATAACATCCTTAACGTCTGACTATGCATGCTATAATAAGCTATGTCTATGATAAAGGTGACTGGAGCAGAGGGAGAGTTACGATATAGGGCAGTACATAGGGTTATTTTAGTAGGCGACTGCATTGTGTAATAAGGCTTCACAAACTTCACCTTGTATATTTCCTGTCTTCGTATCTACCTGAGATATATATTTTTTGTATTTGAAAAGAAGAATGAATATGAACTTTCATGGGATTTTCCTTTTACTTTGTATCTTTGTCACCTTTAGGATGTCGAAGCCACAAACCCAAACTATGAAATAATGTGTATGATTAAAGATTTCCGGGGGAGTCTGGATTACCGGCCTTTAACGACAGCGGACTCGGTAAGTGTAAGCTCTTTCGTGGAAGACGGTCACTGTTACATTTGGATTTCTGAATCCTATTGACCCCTGTTCTATAAGATGAATAGTTTCAATGGTAACTTGTTAAACGTTAAGGGGGTTTTGTTTGGGATTAGTCATTGTAGGTAAGTGTTTTATTCGTATTTCAATAAAATATTTGTAAGTGGTTTTCTGTAACGTGTAAGAGGTTTGTACAGTGGGAACTGCACCTATAGTATTGTTCTCTTGTGTTCTGCAGATTGATGAACATCGAATATGTGTGTGTGTTAGAAAACGTCCACTAAATAAGAAAGGTAACAACCAATGGAAATGATCTGGTTATGCTTATTTGGCCATTTGATTATTTGCTTAGGTTTTTATTTATTACGTTGGTCCTATGAAGCCTTTTACATGAAATGTGGTTTTGTACAGCATTCTGGGACACATTGCTTGAAATGGAATACCCCCATAACGAATGTTGTTTGCTGGGTATTTGCTGTCTTGAGCATACCAGTGATTGTGTTACACCTACCTCACCCATTGGGTATCTTCCCTCCTGTCTACTGTTGAGTTCATATTGTCTATGGCGAAAATTTTCAATAGTAGCACCAATTTATTTTTGAATTTTCTAAACATTTATCCTTAAGTAAATCGCATGTTTTTCCATTTGCATTGTCATCATTTACACATAAAATACATTTTCTGTACTTTACAAAATGCTCATTAAAAAAAAAACACTTATTGAATGAGCTTTGATTTTTAACTGTTGACTAAATAAAACTATACTAACACATCAAACATTTTATATAAAATGTTATAAGGGATTGCCTGTGTGAAAACACTATGGGGTATATTTACTAAGCGGTGAGGTTGAAAAGTGGGGATGTTGCCCATAGCAACCAACCAGATTCCAGTAATAGATGAAGTTGATCATATTCTGCTCTTGTGTAGGAGAAGCGGGTTCTCTGCTATTAGTGGTTAGTAATGGCTTTGTATCTCATTTCCTTGTAACTTGCTGGACAGTGAGTTCAGTCCCCCAGTATATCCATATGATGATGGGGAGCATGTGACTGGTTTACATACATGTTTGTGTTCCGTGTGGAAACTTCTGCTTAACTGTAAAATAAACATTTGTCCTTCACCTAAGAGCCATGTACATGACACTGACTTGTAGACCTCACACACGAGCCATGTACATGACACTGACTTGTAGACCGCACACACGAGCCATGTACATGACACTGACTTGTAGACCGCACACACGAGCCATGTACATGACACTGACTTGTAGACCGCACACACGAGCCATGGACATGACACTGACTTGTAGTGCTAAGATCTGAATTGATCCAGATTAATAAAACCATTATAAAAGGGTAAAGCCTAATTATTGTAATGGCATTGGTGTAAATGACTGTAGATTGACCCATATGTTTCTCATTTATATGTCTTACCGGTTTATCTACTTTCCAGAGAACACCATGAAAGACCTGGATGTCATTACAATTCCTAGTAAAGATGTGGTAATGGTGCATGAACCCAAGCAGAAAGTGGACCTCACAAGATTTCTAGAAAACCAAACTTTTCGTTTTGACTATGCCTTCGACGAGACTGCACCCAATGAGATGGTCTACAGGTGTGTACGCAGNAAGCCTTCCTGACGCTAGGGTTACACTGGCCGCTCTCTTCATTACCATCTTCCTAACACAGTCTCTGAACACAGTCCTTGCTGCATCCAGAGCCAGAATTCTGCTNATTTCCAAATAGTCGTAGTGCCAGTGCAGTCCCATCAGAACTCTTCTCCATCTAGGCTTCTGACACATGACGCTTCTGTCGGGCGCTGGGTTTCAGTGTACAGCTTTAGTACATCTCCAGTATAAATGCCTGAGTCTGACGGGGCTGTTTTTGTTAGTTATGGAAGATACTGAAGTGCTTGCACAAGTGGATACAGCTGGGGTCCTGTAGCAGATCAAACATNGTGGTATATGTATTATAAGTTCAACAGGTGTACACAGTCTAATGCCGGGTGAATGTATGAATGAAATATAATGGTGTTTGTTTTATTTATTTAGGTTTACTGCGCGGCCTCTTGTGGAAACCATCTTTGAAAGGGGAATGGCTACTTGCTTTGCATATGGACAAACTGGAAGTGGAAAAACTCATGTATGTTATTAGTGAGCGTCCCTGTGGTCATTATTGTCACTTTCTGCCTCAGTGTTTAATTACCACCATATTCATGCACATTAATGTTACTGATTTCTCCCATCTGATTTGTAACAGTGATTAATTGTTGGGAATGNAACTTAATGTTTCTTATGTTTTTTCTGTAAAGACTATGGGTGGCGACTTTTCTGGAAAGAATCAAGACTGTTCAAAAGGAATATATGCACTTGCAGGTAAGATCAGCATTTCTAAATGGAAATATTGTAGAAAATTGTAGTGAACTTTGACGTTCTACTTAATACTTGCCCTGATAACCTGTATAGTGTCAGAACAGACAAAAGATTATTATTGTCATTGATTATTATTAGGCATCACAAGTTGTCCAGCTCTGTACAATGGGGAATACAGACAGAATGGGTGGGGAGAGGGGCCCTGCCCGCAGGCATACATTCTATAGTAGAGTGGTAATTGATACACAGGTGCAATTACACATACACATACTCTAGGGACAATTTAGTCAGCTGCCAATTAGTCTAAGGTATGTTTATGGGGTGTGGGTAAAACTGGAGCACCCAGGAAGAACATACAAACTCCACAAAAGGTCTTTTCCAGGAATCCACTTTGACATCAGTGCTGTTAGGCATCAGTGCTACAGGGTGATCCCTGTTTTACCTGCTTTTATAATGCACCAAAAAAGAAATGTCCTGCTTTTTCCGTAATACATTTTACACTCTGGTTTTTCTTACACCTATGCTACCAGTCTTTTGGAAAATGTATTTGTCAGCTGTATTTACTATATAGTGCTGCTTTCTATAGTAAATGTATATACTGTCTGTGTAAACTGCATATGACTTTTGTATGTGGAAGGCTGTTTACAGGTATAAGTGTTATATTTATGTACCAATCTTTTCCATGCAGCACGAGATGTATTTCAAATGCTGAAGAAAGCAACTTATAAAAAACTAGAACTTCAAGTATATGCTACGTTCTTTGAGATCTACAGTGGCAAGGTAAGACCCCCGAGTGTCAGATCATCAGTGAGAATAGAGGGTTTAATTGTGCATGTGAGGGGGGTTGACAAGGATTTGGCTTTACATTTTGTCATAAACTATCATCATCTCATAACACAGATGAGCTTATATTTAAAGATACATTGGTGTTTTTTAATGAATGAAGGAGTCTGTACAGTGTATCTCCTCTGCTAGNCCTCTGACATCTTGGTCATTGGTCATATTGCTAATGGTAAACACAGANTCTGCATTTGGGCATTGCGCGAGTTATTGGTTTAACCATTGACTTCATTCTCTGTTTATACAGCAGCACAGTAACCATTACTTCTATAAAGAAAGCTTAAACATTACTAATGAGATACTGAGCCGTCCATTACAACTTTATATGACTTTCATATCCGCNATATTTCATGAGAGCAGTGTGGAGAGGCCATAACATGCTGCTGATTCATTATATCCATTTATTCACACACCCGAGGGTAGTTCCATCTATAGTTATAGTAATGATTTTTATATTGCTGTGATAGATGTATGATCTATTCAGAGAATTTAGAAGAAAATAATAATAAATATTGGGTGATAGACCTAATTAGTGTATAGTGGATTTGGTCCACCATAGTGATATGGTCTCTGAAGACATATTGTGCTGCCAATGATGGATAACATTTGTTAATCATTATGCACCATGGTACCTGTAACATGACCGGACCTGAGGAAGCACATTCTGTCATTTTTAAGGATTGTTTCCCTTTAAACAGTTTGTTCTTTTCACTCCTGTCTGTTTCTTTTGTAGGAATAGATAATAGAGGTATATTGTGTGTTTTTTCCAAGGTGTTTGACTTGTTGAACCGCAAAACCAAATTACGAGTCTTGGAGGACGGCAAGCAGCAGGTGCAGGTGGTCGGGCTGCAGGAACGCGAGGTCAAGTGTGTGGAAGATGTCCTCAAGCTCATTGAGATTGGCAATAGCTGCCGGTATGTGTTACAGGAGTGAGGAAGCCATATAGACCACGTCTTAGATCTGGTCGCAAGATGAGGTAGAGTGTTCTAGAACTATTGTCTTCCATATTTCAGGACCTCTGGCCAGACCTCTGCCAATGCACACTCCTCTAGAAGTCACGCCGTGTTCCAGATCATCCTGCGGAAGAAGGGAAAGCTCCACGGTAAATTCTCTCTCATCGATTTGGCTGGCAATGAAAGAGGGGCGGACACTTCCAGCGCGGACAGACAGACTCGTCTCGAAGGGGCAGAGATAAACAAGAGTTTACTAGCTCTAAAGGTGAGCTTTATTTTGTTCATTAGAGGTTCCTGATATAGAGTATTTATTATAATATTACGTTTTCCTGAAGAGTAAACGCAGCTAAGGGTTACAGATAATACATTGTACACTTCAGTATATATATGTACTTGTTTATGGTTTTCTGATATAGACATTTACCCTTTAATATGCTGTGCAAAGAAAAAATCAATCTGGAATCATTACATGAACTCTCGTTTCTGGTTTTAGGAGTGTATTCGTGCACTAGGAAGGAATAAGCCACATACCCCGTTTAGAGCCAGTAAACTGACGCAAGTTCTAAGAGACTCTTTTATCGGGGAGAACTCGCGTACCTGCATGGTAAGCTTTCCACTTGCTGTCATATAACGTTACGCGGACCATACACTGTGATAATTGGTCCCTTCAGGAAGTGGCCAAATAAACAGTGCAACTGTCCCTTAGGGACACAAATATTTGTGCCACTCTTGCTGGGACCGATAATCCAGGATTTGGAGGGACATCCTGTCAAGCGGCAGGAAACCTCTGCTGCACGGCTAGGATGCCCATACAACTGGCCGATCGGCAGTATTGCAGCTAGAGCTGTTCTGTATGCTGGATGCCACGTTCACCACCAGGGGACTGGTACAAGTTCATAGAGGATATATATTTTTTACATGACTCTACTCTGGCTAATTATATCACAAAAAAGATGATCTAGGTCAGCAATCGTTTTATTGCAGCACAATGGTGATTATTCTATGGGGCTGATTTAATTGTCCACGAATATGGGAAAAGCTTGTTGTGCACTCTTTCCCATTTCTTGTGGAAGGAAAAAGTTGCTTTTTATATGTAGCTGTACGAGCTGTGAGAAGAAAATATGCGGGTTTTCCCTATGACCGTTTGCATAAGTGGGTTCACACACAATTGAATGGGGCCTCATGTCATAAGCTTTTGTTAGATTATTTCATATATTGTAATAAGAATTATTATGTGTAACTTTATATTATTATTTTTAGATTGCTACAATCTCTCCTGGAATGGCATCTTGTGAAAATACGTTAAACACGTTACGATACGCAAACAGGTAATTCTGACAATCCTGAGTAGTATATGATATCTCTATAAATATTTTAGTACAGTAGCTTTATATAAGATGTATACATCCTCTCATTTTGTAGTATTCCATCTTTTTATATCAGGGAAATAATAAGTCTGGAAATGGGTCTATGGTGTGCACAGATGCAGTATGGGAAAGATTGTGAAACGCATGTTGCAGTGGCTCCAGTGTTATGACCATGTATCTCTTGCAGACGTCATTTGCATATATTATCACAGCTCATGCAAAGTATTTCAGATAATCTGCCACTTAATCATTCTGTTTCCTGTAGGTAGTACTATATGTAAATGACATCAGTTTCCCAGACAATCAGTAGAACCCTATGGGATATGAAATATATATTTGACATTCCTGTTGGTCTATTTGATCTGATCAGATCTGCTAGGTGTATTTTTTCTGACCTCTAAGCAGAGGAATCCTTTCTTTATAAATGACCTCCTTTAGCTGACTGAGGTTACATAGCATAGTCATATGGCATGTAAAAGGAAGGGGCTCAGAGCAATGCACATTCTTATTGCATCTTGTTTCATCTGATATTGCCTTTGCTAGGCTAATCCCTAGCAGCCCACGATGATGGTGGGGTTACTTACTTAAGGCTGCGCTTCTCAACCAGTGCTACGTGAAGCCCTTTCTGGTGGTGGACGGAGCAGCTGGAATAGTTATAAGCAGCAAGCATTTCATTTTAACCATGAGCACTGCCAGATGGCAAAGAATAAATGTCATTAAATAAGTTGTGGACTAAAAGTGTAGACGAAAAAATAGATTGTAAAGTCATTACTAAAACGGAAATGTATGGTGGGTTGTGTATGCATCGGCATGATAATATCAACAGTATGTATATATACAAGAGAGAGGGAAAATATGTGGACCAATTGGTCAATCTATACCACTATATACCACTTTACCAGCCGCTCGAAGGTCACACACTGCACAGGTATCTGCCACAGAAGTGCATGTGTACACAGTACTCGCGTGTCAGATCATAATTTCTACAATGTTCAATCATATGATTCAACGTTTTTCACCACTAAAGATAGTGAGAGAGTGCACGTAATATTACGATAGCGCCTTGATTGGGCCTGTAATTATATAGATGTGCACCCAGATTTAGGCTTCGCTTATTGTCTTTCTGGTTTTACATGTAATATGATCTAGTGTCTAGTAACTTTCTCTCGGTAAAGCAGTGACGGCACCAGCTGATCTATAGATTGTGTAAATGTGTATCTCGCACAGACCTGATGTAATGATGTATTGTGACCTCTAGTGGCCAGCACTGAACTGTATTCTGTCCTGCTCATCCTTTCCTCCCATGTCTCTTCTGTGTCTTTGTTCGGGAATCCAGAGTAAAGGAATTTGGGATTAGTCCTTCGGATATTCCCTTCTCTCAGGGTAGTGGAAGTCGCTCTGATCTGTCTCCTTCCTATGAGTATGATGACTTCTCCCCTACACTCACCAGGTCTAACCCACATTACTTTCTTCTCCAGACATTGATATGTGCACGTTGTGGCCTCCATCCTTGACGCTCTCCCATTACTTCACATTTCCTTCCGTTTCAGATCTTTTGCATGGTTTTACTGTTTTTCATTATGATTTGATAACATGGATTTATTTGACCTTTTTATTGTTTTATTTTTAAGTGTCCACTTTACAGATCTCTTTGATTTTATCACAGATTAATAATAATTTATTAATATTACAGTGTAAAATGTATTCTTTGTAGAAGCATTATTAGACTTGTCACAATGGAGCGGGAGGCATCTGTATATACTTTACTTTCTCATACATTGGTCATACACTGTATGTTGTATGGGAGTAATTTTTTTTTTCAAACGACATGCTCAATCTTAAATCGATTTTTTGGGTAAAAAAAAAAAATCGTTCAGCAATAATCCTGCCATTTAAGAAACACTTTAGAAGCATAAACCAAACCTATTTTTTCAAAAATAAAAAATAAATAAATTGTTTGGAAGTACTAATTTGCATATATATTTTTACCATACAATTATTGTACAGTGTATGGCGGCTTCCAATTCCTTTAAAAAAAAAAAACTTTCATTTTTCATCCCGTTGTCAGATTTATGATTTATCTTATAGTGTATGGCCAGCTTTTATCTTTTCAAGCATTATTCCGCAAAATACTGTGTAATGTAAAACAAAGCTGGTGATAACCTTGTCAGTCCCAGATCTGGCCTTTAAATATATTTTTCTCAAAGCATGCTGGGAGATCTGATGGGCATGGGATGAGCAAGCATAATATTCCTGCTCTCAGCAAATGTCCACATGACTAATATATACATAAATCCTCATTTATATCTTGGTATACCTCTATTCACTCCTATGACATAACATAGTATTTTCATTAAGGCCTTGCTCTGTATAAGAACAAAGAGATCTGCACATATGTTTGTTTTATTCACGTCATTCATGTATCATGGTTGCGCATAGGCATGAGTTGTTCTAAATGACGCGTCGCTCGTTTCAGGGTGAAAGAACTGACCGTGGATCCGAGCGTGGCCGGAGACCTCCGCCCCATGTTACACCATGCGCCTAATCAGCTCGATGACTTGGAGTCGCTGTGGGGAGTGGGCAGCTCTCCTCAGAGAGATGATCTCAAACTGCTCTGTGAACAAAACGTGGGTGGATTCCTGTATTACTATGAATATATTGATATTATGCCAGCATATAGGCTTTATATACAGCTATAGCTCTTCAATTACAAAGAGTGACAAATATCTGCTTTATCCAGATATAATGTCCTTTATGTGACTGGTCATTGTATTCTGATGAGGAGTCTTGGGATTGGAGCAGGGCAATTATGTGACAAAGTTCATGTCCCCGTTAAATGTTTAAATACATGTGGTTGCCTATTGCTCTCTATACAAGACCTCCACTGGGTGGTGATGGAAGGTGCAAATCATTTTAGCAGTCACAAAGGTTAAATGGCAGGCATAAATAGACCTACACATNATATAGACCTGTGATAGATTAGTAGTCAGTAACTATGAATTATTTCTATCCTGTGTGATTAGCGAATCAGGAAACCAGGGCTCAGTCTCTGTGTAACACAAGTATTTCTATATGTCCTATAGGAAGAAGAGGTTTCCCCGCAGCTGTTCACGTTCCATGAAGCCGTGTCACAAATGGTGGAGATGGAGGAACAGGTGGTGGAGGATCATCGCGCTGTGTTTCAGGTAACCTCATGCACATGTCTTGTATCTGTGTGTGACATGAAATACTCCTTATGTGAACTGTCATCCTCAAACCTTTCTCATGTAGTCTATAGACATTGATTTGCAGTGTATGATATAAGCCTGTATATGACAGAGCTGCCCTGTGAGTCTTATGCAGTGTAGCTGTGCTGATGTCTCTTGCATGTAATGGTGATGAGTTTGGTTTTACACAGGAGTCTATAAGGTGGCTTGAAGATGAAAAGGCTCTGTTAGAAATGACTGAAGAGGTGGATTACGACGTGGACTCATACGCCACACAACTTGAAGCTATCCTGGATCAGAAGATTGACATCCTTACTGAATTACGGGGTATGTAGATCTCTGCTTTCTATTTACCCATGGGGCTCAAATAAAAGTCAAAGAGAACAGAAAAAAAACCTTTGTATCAGGAAGGGAAGCTGGTTCAGAGGAAAAATCCCTTTGCTGAACGGGTAGTGGATAAGTGGAATATATTCCCAACAGAAGATAAAGGCTAATGCAGTAGAGCGCTTGAATCATGCATGCAAGGGTATTCTTTCAAAGAGCTAAAAATCAGATAGGGTCTGGGGTTACTAGGGCTCAAGTGGTTATCTTACCTCAAGATGTTTTATTAGACTGCTGTCCATTTTCACACATACTGAATTGAATACAGTTTTGTTTGGAAGTGCAGATATTGCTAATAGCAACCAATCTGACATAGTAGCCGATATTCTCTAAGTAATAGGAAACAGAGGTCTAGAATCTCTTTGCTACGGACAAGATCTTTTTCCATTCCTACAGTTCAGTAAGTACAGGCCTGTATGTGCCATCAGACACTGGACAATTTGTATTCTCCTGACTTTTTATAGGGTGCATAGTGTTTTAGCGGTTAGTAAATATTAACATGAGATACACCGCAATGCAAGTGCATTAGTCAACATTGAATATCCTCTGCACTCGGAGACGGGCGCTTGTTGCCAATATCCCACTTGAGTTTCTGATAAACCATCCCAGCACACCTATTACCCTAAATACACTAGAGGAGACGCATATTATCATCTCAAAACCACATCTTACATAATCAACCATAGTGATAAGTGAGTTACACCAGCATGATCCTAATCCATAACTTAGGACTTTATGTAACTGGTTTCATGTGCTGTAACCATACTCAACATGCAGCCAGTGTCCAGTCTGTTTCCCAGCATGCTTTGTCATCTGTTGGTATTGTAATTGGCTGACTGAATATATGGGAATCTCTCATCTTTAACATAACAAATGTTGTACCTGTGAGCAAGGTAAACAAGGGTCCTACATTTCCCATTGTAGTCTATGCATGCTGGGATGATATATTTGAATGTGTTCTTCGTGCTTCCCACACACACGA
This sequence comes from Platyplectrum ornatum, assembly GCA_016617825.1. Taxonomy (NCBI): domain Eukaryota; kingdom Metazoa; phylum Chordata; class Amphibia; order Anura; family Limnodynastidae; genus Platyplectrum; species Platyplectrum ornatum. Next base: position 10,823 of record JABWIB010009748.1, on the reverse strand, counting down.
TACGAATATGTTGTAGATGTCAATCAATCTGCAATGTTTCTTTTCTTCATTTCAGATAAAGTGAAATCTTTCCGAGCTGCTTTACAAGAGGAAGAACAGGCCAGCAAACAAATAAACCCCAAGAGGCCTCGAGCCCTTTAAAGGACAGCTTTAATGAAGGATCACCTTAAAAAAAAGAACTTTATTGTAAAATAGAATTATTCTAAAACTGTGGCCGTAAAAACCCAATTACTTGAAACCTTGAGTAAACTTTTATAATGTCAGTGGAAACATCCTCTCACCTGTCACTTGAATGGATTCCTTATTTTGAAGTAACCACTACACTGACGCCAAGACAACCTTCAACTCCGAACGGCACAAAACATCGGTAGGAACCGCGAGGCACTTTGTCCACAATACTTCATGCAGCCATGTCTTATTTCTCCCAATGTCTGTCTGTTTCTATTCCATTTTTCTTTCTTATTTTTTAAATAAATACGTTTAAAACTGTGCACTGAAGGGTACATGCCATTTCTTTTATTACTTTTTTTTTTTAATGACGCAGACTTGGATTTAAGTACATCGTACGCCTGTCTAATCATCCCTACTACTGCTATAGCTCCTGATATTGGATGGATGAGCTATACCCATCTCCTGTGACTCTAATGAGCAGATATGTTTGTTTTTTATTATTATGCACAGCCTTAACTTAATACAATTAATATTGTTGGTCAGTGTCTAAAGCAATGTACAACCTCTGTTTTTAGTTTCTGTTGTAGGATTGTGCCATGTTGAAGTATGGAAATTACAATGTATAAAAGGAATAAGCAACATGTAGCTTTTCTAACAGCGCCTATCTCCTGGCAAACACTATGCTCAAATAACAGTATGGCCCGCGGCATCAAGACACAGGTGCTTTGGAGGCAGCCATCTTGTGTCTGAACCATGTGACCTCATGTCATCTGTGCCAACAGATCCCACTACAGGGATAGGCTGCTTATAAATGGCTCATCGATAAAATGGCTGTCTCCAGTACACAGTGGCATTTAATAACTTGCTGGCACCTTAACAGAAAGATTACTTAGCACAGTAAGGCAGCTAATCTCATGTAGCACATAGCTGCGCCTTGACACTAGTGTCTTCTTTCACATAACCCCTGTATATGGGGGGGACTTAATGTGCCGCTGTTAGAGGAGCAAGTGCTGAGACATAGTTGAACCTGTATGTGTTGCCTCTCCATCATTCACATGTAACATTCATACCTGAATAATGGCTGTACAGTTTCATTTCAATCACTGTATTTTATTATGTTGGAGGGAGATGGCCATTAATGAAGTCCACTGCACTGACAGAATGATGGTCATCTAACTCCCCCATGTTTTCTCTAGACCTCAAACGCAGTCATTTATAAGTTATGCTGTTAATCTGTTCATCTGTACAAGTCAAAGGTTCCTTATTCTTAACTATTGAACTATAAGAAGTATACAGTTGCTGCCTTATGTTCCATCTGTTAACTTCTGCCTTTAGCACACAGGTTAACAATAAACAGAACGATGTTGGCAAGTATGGCACGTGATATGGTTCTGTGTGTTTTTGTTGTTGCATTCTCTATGTGCTATGTGTAAGCATGGGTAACATGCAGGAGGGAGAGCATACCTAAAGCTGGCTACATCGATGTCGCTGTGCACTAATCAAATAATCAGACATTCATGAAAGATTCAAAGCTGCTGGTGGGGAGAATGGGTCCTCATTATCTGATCAATGATGTCCATTGCTGGGGTGATTGCATAGTATGTAGCCAGCTTAACACTAGTCCACAGAAGATGGCTATTTCCACTCCAGCTGTCATAAGTCACATTGATAGACTCCAATGTGACTCATTAGTTTAATGCATTTAACCCTGTGGAACATGGACATTCATACGTCATACAAAGGAAAAGCACACGTCACATTATACGGACTGGTTTATGTCAGCATTTATTCAGTCACCCATTCTGCACGTTGTGACATACTCTGAACACATATACAGCAGCATTCTCCAATAGATGGACATCAGTATGATTGGGCCAATAATAAACTGCTTTACTATGGTTACAGCTTTTACACATATGCTGAAGGTTGCAAAATTACCTTTATACATTATGGCAATAGCATGATGTAGCTAACAAAAATGAGACTAAGCATTGAGTATAATTTTACTTATTACAGAAATATTTGTCTTCAAGAAATTAGAAAACTTTTTTTAAAACATTTGTCACAAGGCACAAAGAACATCCAATACCAAGTGATCAGCTGGATGATGGAGAGACTATGGGTTACATTTACTACTGCGAAATAGGAAGAATGGAGAGACTGCACATAGCAAGCAGGCTAGCTGACATTTCTTAGTTTGTAATAGGAAGGTGAGCTAGAATTTCATTGGTTGCTATGGGCAACATCTTTACAGTTTAGTAAATCTAACCCTAAATTAATGAAGAGGTGTATACAGCGAAAAACTGCTGCTAGGTTAAATAAAAATAGAATCTGTACAATAGGTGCATAGTGTATATATTACATGTCTACTTATTTAAAAGAAGACACTAAACATACAGACATTCTTTACCTTTTGGTATTATGCCATAAAATCGGATTCATGTACACCACAACTTATTTTCTCTGTACACAAATCTAAATATTGTGTTTAACAGTACATCTCCCAAGTCCACCTATGTGAAATGTATTCCATCAGCATTAAATCCATGAAGTAATCTGTAAGGTAGGAAAAGAAAATAAAAGGTTCAGGCAAACGTTAAAGGAAAAGACTTATTCAGGATTGAGGAATTACAACAAGAACTTCCATAACAGGGTATGTGCCAGTGGTGATCTACCCCGATGACATCTGCGGAGTATACACAGCATAAATTCCCTATACGTTTAGGCAACTAAATATATGGTGGCTTCTATACATGTGTTCCCCTATCACTATAACGTCATATCACAATGATCCATCCTGAAGCCTTTTCTCTGACATTAGGGCACTGGATATTATACTGATGACAGTACTACGATACAGGGAATAAAAACTAACCGAAACATTAAGAGAATGGAAAGAAAGTTACCGGATGAAGTCGTCTATGTCCATGGAGCGGGCGCGCTTCTCACTGAATCCCGTGTCTGATAGAATCTTTTCAATTTTGTTTGCAATACTGAAGTTCTCTTCTATTGCCTGTATAGAAAACACATTTATCACAGTATGCGTCTTCATGAACGGGTCATCTGAATGGCTTGTCAGTACAGGTGCAATACAAAACGTGTCACATATCTTACAACANAAAAAGATGTGAATTTATGACGGATTGCTGAACAAAAAAAAAAAAAGTAAAGAAAACATATGGCGACTTGACAGAGCAGCAATTCCATTGCGCGTGGATAGCAATACTTACAGGACGCCCCTGTGAGAGGATCACATTAGGAGAGTGCATGAATGTCACCCATCTCTGAAACCCCTGGTTGGGGAGTGCTTCAAATCAACATCCGATTTCTATTTCTTATATATATCAGCTATAGTAGGAAATATGGTCCCTAATCTGACCGCAGGGCTGGTAGCGCGCGGAATTTACAAGTTACTATTGTCACTAATATGTAAAACCATAGACGTGTAATTCTGTTCAGGGCCACTTACAATATTGTGAAGAGAGCAATGTATTCTGTAATTCTTCTCCAGTAACTCCTGGACTGCACTGGACCTACAGAGAACACATATATCATCCAATGATATTATCCTACACCTGCAGGTTTCTGTTTTAATTCACGAGTTTGACAAAATAGATAAATAATAATCTATAGTAATACATTTATAATAACT
>JABWIB010009747.1:7917-23987 GCA_016617825.1 Platyplectrum ornatum | reverse complement strand
AGGCCTACTCACTAGAAGGGACCACGGTACAGGTGAACCCTGTACCCCAACAATAGCGTAAGTAGGAACCAAGAGGGTCGGGAAGTGTATAATGTATTACATTGAAGAAAGACAGGAGGGAGGTAATGGGGGCAGGTTGATACAGATAACAGGAGGGTGGGGGTCCCTGCTTGTGAGAGCTTACATGCTAAGGAAGGGGTGGACACTAAAGAAGACAATGGAATGAGGGGGAGAAGGTAGAGATATTAGGTAGAGGAGGGGTAAGCCTTCCAGAAGAAGTGCGTTTTGATTGAGCGATTAAAGACTTGGAGGGTGGTAGATAGGTTGGGGTAGGCTGGTCCAGTGGAGGGGGGCAGCTCGAGTAAAGTCCTGGATGTGTGCATGAGAGGCGGTGATAAGTTGGGAGGTGAGGCGGTGATCATTAGCAGAGTGGAGGGGACCGGATGGTGTGTTGATGGAGATAAGCGAGGAGAGGTAGGGAACAAACAAAGAGGACTGTAGGTGGTGGTGAGGAGTTTGAGATTAAAGTAGGAAAAGTTGCAGGAGGGGTTATTAATCCATATGAAGGAATGAATGAAACAAATTCTAATAGGAAGTTTTACATTAAAAATAATGCAATTTCTGAGTTTAGTATTCATGCTGACTGCCGGAAGAAGACGTGGTAATGGACAATGCCATATTGCTACACATCACTAAAACTGCATTAAAGATCATATGAGATGTCAAATGCAGTCTCCTGTCATCTTCACATGAAGAGGGGACATTCAATGGCTTACTACAAAAGACGCAATTTACACTTGTTTACAAATGGTGATAAAACCTCAGAAATAATTGTGAGAACCTATTACACAGCGATCATCAAGTACTATGGCTTAGTATAAGACAAGGATAGACTCGTAATACAAGAAACAAAGGTACTAGATTTTAGAAATGGCAAAGTGGACGACAGGAGCAGGAGTAATTATACTATATATATATATATATATATATATATATATATATATATATATATATTAGGTATATAAAGCATTATTAGGCTAAGAACATTATTAGAGCTGCAAAAACAGACGTTTAGCATAGAATGATTTAAAAAAACACTCAATATTGAGAGGTGCAAGTCTTAAGTATATAAATGAAATACACATTTAATATTTACAGAAGAAAAAGAGAAGGGGTCATAGTGCAAATGAATCTTATATAAATCAGTTCTTTAACTGAGGAGCAGATCTCCTTAAATTGAGAAACAAACCAGAGACCAGATGGGATACATCCTATGATACTAAATGAGCGTAATGCACTGCTGGTAAAACCATTAACTGAATTATTCAACCATTCACCAGTAACAGCAGTAATTACTGTAGACTGTAAAACAGGAAATTCCTTTCCTGAGGACTACTGACCAGTAAGCCTTATATCAGTAGTAGGGAAATTGCTGGAAACACTGCTAAAGAAAAAAAATATGAAAGTTTTTAAATCCAGTCCAAGTTTGAGTCCAAGTAACACAGAGCTCTATATATAAATAAAGAGTCCATGTAACATGGAGCTCTATTTATAAGCACTTAACACTTCATTTTGAAGCGATATGGTAAGTTTTCTGCCCTTATCGCTTTAAAATAAAGCATGTGATATTTATAACCCCTCGGAGTGGTAAAACGATGACATCTCAGGATGAGAAGGAGGGAGCAATGCCACCTTCACCCCCCTCTGTATCTATTATTAGAGGAAGGATGGGGGAGGAAAATTGGGATACGTGTGGAGAGACCATACGGGTTGTGTTCCTTGTTCATAAAAAAATATTAAAAATGATAAAATAATAAAAAAATATAAACGTACCTGCTCCGGTGTCTTCAGTCCAGCCCTGGCACATGCGCAGTAAGTCTATAAGGGAACTTGTCTTCTGTCTGAGGTGGTAGAGGTTAGCAAATAATACCCCGTTCACACCAAAAGCTATTACCAGGGTAATTCAGCCAATTTCCCGGGTTAAATGAACTACCAGGGTAGTTTGCTCTGTGTGAACGGCGCTAAAATTACTACTAACTACCCTGGTTCTGTGTGGACTGTGTAAGACCAGGGTAGTTTGTGAATAACCAGGGTAGTTTGTGAATTACCAGGGTAATTCAGCACTGTGAACAGGGTTTATTACCAGGGTAATTCAGATCCACAGCTGAAGACCCTTCTCGTTTAAAACAGATTTACCAGGGTAGTCTGTGTGAACGGGGTATTGTGATTTAAACATGGGTTAACATAAGGATAGTATAGAAATATGGTCTTTGGTTAGTGTGTCATTTCTGAGCTTTATGTAGCTTATTTGCTGTCACATTTTATGTTTACATGAAAATGTTACACAATAGCATTATAATATGAGCTATATGAGCTTGGATATTGGATCTTGATTATTTTCTAGTTGTTTAAGCTTAGCCTTTTATGTCCTGATGGCAGTGCTATCTGTATTCAGATGGGAAATAGAGGATACATTCAGCAAACGTTAAATAAATCTTGTCATTACAAGGAACAGTTCACTTCTGATTATACGGTACATCCTTTTGACATTTTAAATGCACCATTGCAATTTTATGTGACAACTATGAATTCAGAGGACGTCTGGAAGTCTAGCAGGGGGAATGTGAGCACACGTGTTTGATGGTGGAAATCTTTACTGATGCTACCATATCATAAACCGCACACTACAATAGAAACCATAAAAGCACAGTTCAAATCTCTAAACTGCTCCATAAGAGAATGCAAGGATGAGCTCATTAAAATACGCTCGTTACTCCACTTTAATTACTGCATTAATTTAATGCCCAATAATAGTGCAGTAAATTGACCTATAAAATGTGACCCCTTCCTCCTTAGCTAATAGCAAGCAGCATTGTAAAAAATGGGTTGGATACACAAGGCCATACCCAGCATGCCATGTTCCATGCCACTTAAAGAGCCAGTCTGCAGCCCCCCATGCAGTTCCCCCCTAACCCCCTTAATCTCTTTGCATTCTGTGCTGCATCCCTGTTTCCAGCAAGCTTTATTCCTCCATCTTATAGTAGATGGAAGCGCTAGGCTGATTACATTTATTCTGCATATGATTATACTGATGTTCACGTATCACCGTTCTGCACATTATTACATCATGCTGTATGTGAATTGATGTGTGTATTATGTTGTTATGCATATCATTACATTGCTGTGCACAGTTGCTACCCTATCCTTTATGTCATTCCCTTGCACGCAGTTATATCTGTATGTATGTCAATACTTCTCCCTGCATTTCATTAAAGAGCTCAGCACATTATTACATTCCTGGAGCAGTTGTTACGTTGTATAGGACATTATCACATCGCTTCGCATGCCATGGATCTCAAGTGCTGAGACATCATGTTACATGTCCTGACATCTCTTTACATGTTTCTGCATCTCCGCCTGACATTACATTTCGCAAGGTGTCATAATGCCTCAATAAGGATTATTACATACAGCCGCATGTCATTTGTCATTATCACATCTTGTTACATGTCACGATTCCGAGCAGCGGTACATGCAGCGCAGGACAATGCAGTTACCAGTACATTGTCTCACTTCCCCAGCCAGCAATCGCAGTTAATAAATCCTAATACTGAGCGATCTCGCACCTTTGCTGCTTAGTGTTCCCTGATTTTGAAGGAAACAGATGATATACAGCCTGGAAAACAAATAACCACCAGATAATGTGTTGCTATAAAGCTGTCATATAGAGTACGTCTCCTGTGGGTGCAAGGCAATGCAGGTGAAGCTCAGTTTATTACAGCAGCTTGTAAATTATTGCTCAGCCAGAGGCAGGACTATGCCCATGTACACTCTGCTGCCAAGACCCTAGGACTTTCCTGTACTTTGTATCCCTCTAACTTTTTCACTATTCCATGCTCTATACCTATGAGATCCTCAGAGATTCACTGTGCTGCATCATTTTCTGCCAAACATGTCAACAGACCTGTACAACTGATAGTTGTGGGCACTAAATCGAAAAGGTAAAATAAAATGGGTCAACACAATTCTAGAATGGAAATAAGCAAATAAATCCAGAATACAGTGATAAAATGTTAATTAAATACAAATATTATAATACAACCTGTGAGTATATTAAGTACTTTTAGATATACAGATGCAACACCTTATAACATTTCTATGATACTGCTGAGTTGCAGTATGGATAGATGGCTCTGCCACATGTAGATTTTTGGAAATATGTCAGAAGGCTGCCCTAATGCATAACAGCACACAGGTTGTCCTGCCAGTGACAATGATTCTCTTGTGCATTGATACGCCACCTAGCTGTTACTGTTGAGACTGCAACTTTTCAAAGAAATACCATTGGAAGAGAGATTGCATGTATTAAGCATAGGGGGTCTTAATGTGAGTATAAAGGCAGAAAAAAATTGATGAGCATCTTACATGAGAATAACACCACCCCACCTTGTTGGCTTATCATTGATATTCCATGTGTGGGAAGATTCATTGGAGGGGCTTAGCAGGGGCTTAACAGGGGAAAAAACGCTAGTATGCAATACCGGTGTATACCAGCCAACTTCAGCTCTCATTTCTATATACGCAGTAACTTTCATTTTTGCCACTGTGAGTATAGAATTCTGATGTCTTTGGCACGAGCCGCTAGTTATAATTTCACAACATTTGAAGTGTCACAGGTTGACCATTCCTGATGTAGCGCAACTCATACTCTGTCTAAAAAATAAATACATAAATACAAGTGTGTGATATTAGCAAACACAAATAGAGAAAGTGTACCAGCACACCAAATTTTCACAATGAACTGGATCCAGCTCTCATGTTCGCCCAGAGACAAGTGCTGGCGGACCTCCGCCGCCTACCTACCGTTAGGTGGGCAAGGGGACAGGTCCAGCCCAGAGAAAACATCTGATGGCAATTTTCTCATATGCTAGGGAACCACAAGCTAATGTTCTCGCAGGGAGAGAGAAGCATCCCATGTATGTGTCTTCTAATATCTGATGCAGGGCTAGGATTTTGTCTTAGGGATTTGTGGTTGATACCTTCAGAAACACATGAAACTGCATTGTTATACGATTCCCAGCATTAAATCAATGGCACATTTGTATGATCCAGAGCAAGGAAATAATGATTGAAATAAAAGATATGCGATTGAGATGAATGTAAAGGACGGAGGAGATAGCTGTGTGATTTTAAGAGGAGAAACCTTTGTCAGAAGCAGAAATCTTTTCACTGGAGTTTGTTCTACATGATAAAATGAAAGCGGAATATAAATTACCATATAGAAATGTCTACCTGGGAAATTACAATAGATTATAGACAGCCGATGAAAGCAGGGTGGCACGCTGCCAGCAATAGTTATCTTTCAGCCGCCCAATACGCAGGACCCTTCAATAAGGAGGGAGACAATGGGAAGTATGATTGACAGGTCGACTTAAATATACTGTAGTGTTCCTAATTCTAGAACTTTAGTGTTGCCATGGAGATCTTGGCTGCCCTTCATGTAGCCTCTATACAGAAGTTAAGCTATAATATATATTGAATGGATATCATTTATTTGTTTAAATTATGTACTCATTCCCTTCTAATTTGCTATGGATAATGTCAACTATCCCAAATAAAATACTTTTCCCAGTGCCGCTGTTAGAAATAGTGGGATCCAGGACTGGGCTGTCGACCCAGTCTTGGAGGACAGAGAACTCGAGGGAGGGCTGGCACATTTTAACCTGCAAGGCAGAACCTAGTGTGGGAGCACAATATAAATGAATGAAGAACTAAGGTATCCCCACTGAGCCAATCCCAAATGAGAAATGCTTCCCTCTCAAATACCACGTTCTCATTGCCAACCCAGGAATTTACCAGGGCCTAAATTTACTAAGGGAGATTGCAGGGAGATTGAAAAGTGAGGTTGCTGCCCATAGCAACCAATCAGAATCAAGCTCTTGGTTTCATTTTACACATTGGAGAATGTGAGCTTGAATCTGATTGGTTGCTATGGGCAACATCCCCACTTTTTAATCTTCCTGCAATCTCCCTGCTTAGTAAATTTAGGCCCTGGTGTTTCAAGCCGGGTATTTGCCAGGCTCTAACCTTCTCAGGGCACAACTTTCATCCAGACTGCATTGTCAACCCTGGAATTACCCAGGAGTTTTCTGAAATTCCAGGTTCACACTGTACCCAGGTAGTTGGTAGTAAAAAACTGTGATTCATCATCACAGGAGCTGTGATTGGCTATCAGTCATGATTGACGTGAATTAAACACCCTATTTTGAGAACTACCTGGGTTGATTTACACGGGAAAACCCCTGCTTTTTACCTGAGTTAAAATGTGTGAATAACCTGAGAATGTCATGCAACCTGGGAATTTCAAGTGAGCTTTTGAGGCAATGAGAATGGGCTATAACCAGTTCCTAGTGGTACCATTGCTAATAATGGCTGGCCAGGACTCAAAGCCTTAGTTACCTATTTAATTGTCTAATATTTTATCTGGTATTTTATCTGATAATAACATTGCTTGTGATCAAATTCATCATTTTTTTAAATGTCATACAAACCTGACTGTTTATTAAATGATAAATCATCATGTAAGATGAGGGATATAGCTTTAAATAAATCATAAGCCCTCTGAGTCTGAATAAAGACACAGCAGTCTAGCAAATCCATTATTCTAATAAGCCATAGCAATTAGGAGTAATTGATTAGGTAAAAGCTAGTTAGCATGCATGACTAAATCATTGGGGGATTAGGCCCTGGGGTTTATAAGCATTTAAGGTTTCTATATATGCACTGTGGATCAGTTACACGGTCAGTGTGTGTATGCATAAAGGATTTTGGACATCAAATACGTTTTAATCAACTATTTCTGTAAGCCTAGTTTTGAAGTGAATCGTGTGTGCCTATGCTTACTATACTACAATAATAGACTCTTCCATGCAATGCAAAATGCACTAACAGAGAGTGCAAACTCCATTAACAGGATGACAAAAGAAGAACCTAAAATACTACAGAAGTGGAAAAAGGTTAATGTGTATGTAGTCATAAGGAGTAATAAAAATCTACATTAATAACAAATTACTGTTAAACCCAAACCCTTCAATTGTCACAGATGATTGAAGCACAGCAGCTGTAGCGTTTCTCCCTGTTGTGGTCTTTAATAAGCTATAGTTATATAATAGCTATAAATATTAAAAACTTTTGAAATGTAATAGGGAATAAAAAAAATATATCGTAGAGACCTATGACGGTCTTATGGTGGTTTACGTCAAGTCAGGCCAACCTGTGGGTCTTCATGTGCCGTTCTAACAGCTGAGGATTCTGGGACTTGTCATGTCACAGCCCCTCGGAGAGCCACAGGTCAGCCAGTCTTGCTCTAGGGTTAAGTAAATTCATGGTTCAGTGAAGCTTAGAATACAGTGATCTGGTGATTCGCTCACTGATAGTTTTTGGTACTTGATTGAATTGTCTCAAGAAGTAGAGGTATTCATAAGTCAACACTTTCTAGGAGCTTGTTTTACCATCAACAATTTTTCTTAGAAAGAAAATTCTAAACCTATTTCCATAGTGAGACAATTTATAAAAAAAATGCATATACATTAATAGACATAATAGAATGCTTTATTCAGATACAATTCATCAATACAGCATATTAAAATGTATAATATTATAAATAGCAGTACATTCGTGATTACAGTAAAACTTCAGAAAGTGCGTATAACGTCCTAACTTGTGTGCACAGAAAGCATTGAACTCTGTGCCTTACTTGTAAAGGGAGCGTTAGCCCAACTAGTTTGCCATAGATTTCCTCCTATCTGAGTTCAGAATCACATCAAGTGTCTTTGAGGAAGATGGGTATGTGCCGGATAGAAAATCCAATTACTGGGAGCTTTCAGGGGCTGGCCATTAAAGTGCATGGTTAGGCCATAATGCTTTCAAAATTACATTTTTATTTACCAAAGGTGTCTCTTTCACTTTGTACACAGAGCAAAGTGACCTTTCCTGTATTGTATATTACAGCCTCCCCTTTAGAAAACAAAGCACTACTGTATATGGAAACACGGTAGCCCACTCAGGTTTTGTTAGTATAGGGCAGTATATTAGTCACACCAAAAAACAAATGTTTGTGCGGTTATTTGTCCTTGGTGGAATTATACAAGGGCTTTTAATGTAGTGAAACCTTCTGATCAGTAGACATAATAAAATGGACCCTTCTTATATGATGTCTTTCCTGTCCCACTCATACATATGACTTGTACAGGACTCATTTATAATTATAATTATGAGCAAATTGAGGGAAGGGGTGTTGCAATACAGGGTGTTCTAGGTTATTTGGTTTTATGTTGCACATTGATATCTAATTTGAACTGAAATACGGAAAGACCTTAATCCAGCTCCATGCACTATATGATTTGTATATATTTAGCATGATTTGTCACAGTCTCGGGGTTCTCTTTGATGTAGGGTTTGCTTACTGATCATCACAGGTTACATTTACTAAACTGCAGGAAAATGTTGTCCAAAGGAACCAATCAGATTCCAGCTCACATTCTCTAGTACGTAATAGGAAAGTAAGAGCTAGCATCTGATTGGATTTTATGGGCAAGTACTAAGGATGTTTATGTATGTGCTTACATGCACACTATGGCCTTTATCACTCCATTTCAAAGTGATAAGGGACGTTATCTGACCTTAGCGCTTCAAAATGGTACATGGTACAACCAACAAAACCTATAAGGAAAGACTAGAGCAACTCAATATGTACAGCTTGGAGCAGAGAAGAGAGAGGGGGGATATGATAGCAGCTTTCACATATATCAAGGGATGTCACCAGGTGGCGGAGGGTGGTATGTTTCAGAGAAAGAGGTGTAGTAGAACGCGAGGGCATGCGTATAAACTGGGTGGTAGGTTCAGGGGAAATGTGCGATAGAATTACTTCACTGAAAGGGTAGTGGATAAGTGGAATAGCCTCCCATCAGAAGTGGTGGAGGCTAATACTTGGGATAAATATAAGGGTATTCTGAATCTCAAAAACTATTGAGAAAAAAAGTATGTTAGTATAGTTTTAAACAGGGCTCGGAGTGGGGATTGTAAGGTGGCGGTACGGTGCTAAGCCTTGCCCCTTACATAAGCCCCGCCCCCTCCTGACCCACACATTTTTTTACTAAAGTTTTCCCCCTCCAGTGCTGAGGGGGCAGAGCTTAGAAAGGGGGCGTGGCTTAGCGGTAGAAGTGCCGGTATGCCATACTGGCATATAACGACCGGCCCACTTCGAGCCCTGGATTTAAATTATATACACAATGGGGCAGATTGGTTGGGCCATGTGGCTCTTATCTGCAGTCACATACTATGGGCTGAATTCAGCTTTTCACTCTCATGACTTACACTCATGAGTTACACTCTCATGGGTAGAACCATGTTGAATTGCAGGGAAGGTAAATGTAATTAGTTGCAATCAGTATTACAGGTGAGAGATGATGTTTCCTAGCACAAGTCTAATAACAGTGTAACAGTAACGCTGGTCAGTATCTGTGTGCAACATGCAACAATAAAGTATTCTCCCTGCATGCAAACATTGACATTCATTTTACCTCCCCTGCAATTCAACATGGTTTTGCCCATGAGAGTGTAACTCATAAATGTAAGTCATGAGAGTGAAAAGCTGAATCCAGCCCTATGTCTCTAAAATAAAGTGTCTAATATTTATTAACCTTCAGAGCGCAGTTTATCATCCTGCTCCGCATTTTAATATAACGTCATTGATCCTTGGGAATCACTTGTGGGGAAAGCACTGGAATACTATTCCAACGTTTCCCCATTAAAAAAAATCTGTGATATTCCTTGTTCCTTGGGGGGACTGGGGACCATTATATATACAAAAGCTATGGGCTAGATCCATCCACTTACTTAACCATACCACCCACAATGTTGTATGGATATAACAAGACAAAATGTGACATGCAGGGTAAAAAAAAAGTCACCTTGTCACCAGTTTCGTCTTCTTATCAGGACAAAATAGAAGGTTGTAAGGCGGGACAGTCACCCAATATCAGGAGTTATGTACTTGAAATCTATCCAAATTATCTATGCAAATTATCCAAATCCGACAATCAGAAACAGATCCAGATGACGTAGTTATGCAGCACATTGCGTAGCACATTGTACATTGTACAACCAGATTTTATGGTATGGAGAGAGCAGGAGGGTAAATGATCATTCTTATTTTATGGAAGTGTGCGTTTTCTACCGTATGTCAATGTCTGTATTTTAAAATGTTTTGTTATTTACAGCACTTATACAAAGCCCATGAAATAACATTATGTATAGAGCGCTTCTTCCTTGGATATGCCCAGGCTTGCCGTTGATTTAAACAAGTATCTCCAAGAGCAAAAGTGTTTTCCTAGGCTATAACGGCATTGGGTTTGTGTTTATTGCATTCTTCATCCCAGGAGGTAATTTCAGCTCAGGCAAAGGTGTTATTAACCTCATATTGCAGCCATGAACACACAGCACCACTGTCAATAACTGTGAAGGAGTGATATTGATAACCAGGTCGGACTGCACTGGCCGCTCAGGCATGAAATAACGCAGGCGACTGTCCGGGAATTTCTGATTCTGCCCACATTCAATTTGGTTTTATTTTCCTTTGCATAATAAAATTGAGCATTTTGTGTCCACGGAAAGCATTCCAGTTGTATGTGTTTATATATGGTTATATATATTATTTCCAAGCAAATAACCATTTCCCTTCATGTCTGAGTTACCTGCCATTGAATATTAAACGTTCCCTTGTACTTCATGCTCTTTTAAGTTCCTCCGTGTCTAGATTCTTTCATGAGGCAAAAATGTTCTATTTAAATCTAAAAGTAGCTAGGACAGATAAGTAACTCAGGACTGGATTAAGGCATAAGATGTCACTACACTCGGTGACCAAGCACAGAGGCATCAGGAATCAGATGGAGGTGAGAGGAGACCTGTATCTACCAGATACACTACCGGACACCTAACTTAAATGTTTGCACTATCCTCAAATAAAATGAAAATGGCACAGAATTCTGGAAAGCAGAGTGTGGAAAAATCTTAATCTATAAGTACATATGTAAAAGTTCATATGAAGGATAAACCAGATGTAGACCTAAGATCAAGGGTGTGGAGAGGGTGAACAAACTTCCCAGGCCCAGGCCTGCCAGGAGGCCCACACTAGTGTTGATTTCCTTTCTTTAATCTTGGGTGACAGCAACTTTCTTCCAATGGATTATACAAGCCTGTATAAACAATTAAAGTAAAGCCGCTGGCAGCCTGGACTTGTAGTTTCCTCCTGTGGGATATGTCAGCATTTTTCATAGGAGAGAGCGTTGCAAAGAGAAGACTGCAAAGCAAAGTAGGTATAAGTTCATTAAAGGTATAGGTTGTGGGTTGACCACTGGAGCCATATAAAGGGAGAGGTGTGAAGGCCTGCAACCACAACCTTTTGCTTGCTTATCTTTAATAATCAGCTATGGAGAAAGGGCCCAAGAAAATGTTGCACCGGGTCGAGAATTCTTCTTGGAGGCCCTTGGAGTTCACCCTTCCATGCAAGTGAGAGGATTCCAGTCTCCTCACTCAAAACAGAGATATACTAACCTTAAAACATATGCCTTGTCCTCACTTAAGATGAAGGTGGGGTGCTTTCTCTAGTGTTTATATAGTGGTATGCCATACCGTCAAATCACTGATTTCATTGAAAAGTAATTAATGAAAAGGTAATAGGGATAGAATGGGATAGAATTTGTCAGAATTTTGTGGTATTTGATTTGATTCCATAATGGGTAACTGGTACACATCAGAAAAAGGTTGAGAACAACTGATCTAGATGACTGAATTGTTATTTAAAAGCTCATGTTCATCCCAAAAAGAAGGCAGCCATTGTGTGGTATGATCCACTGACCATTCATTTTGTTACATTGATCAATATTAATTCTCAAGAATAGGGGAGGCCAGAAAGTAGGTTACAGTAGAGAGTAGTGGGAAATGATTAGTTAGTGTATAATTTATTGAATTATTAGCACCAGGTTTGAGGAAACGTCTGATAATGGCTATATTGCAGAGGTGACCCTGACTGGCCAGTCAAAGGAATTTGATGGGAAGGGTGGAGAAGAGGGAACCCATAAAACACTGGGACATCTATGAGGCCATATGAGCCACTTTCCAGACTATTGTCTATACTATTGGTTATTGAACCACTAAAAAAGTCTTGGGGGTATATATATACTAAGCGGCGAGATTGCAGTGAGATTGAAAAGTGGGGATGTTGCCCATAGCAACCAATCAGATTTAACTTCATATTCTCCAGTGTGTAAAGTGAAACTGAGAGCTTGAATCTGATTGGTCGCTATGGGCAACATCCCCACTTTCCAATCTCACTGCAATCTCGCTGCTTAGTACATATACCCTTTGATGTTGTACACATTATGAGGTGTGATCTTTTATTGTGAATTTCTGTCATTTATTACTACCAGCAGAAAGTATGTGGCAGCAGTGTCAATAAAGCAAGTAAAACTATGTAAGTAAACACAGACTCTATTTGTTATATTAAGATGCATACTGATAAATGTTTGTATAGCTTCTTTCTGTGTTAGGTCCCACATGTTAAATAGTCGTCTTGCCCCGGATTCAAAGGATTGTGCTGTTGTACTTGAAGCTTATATATATGTTATATAAACAAAGAAGCAGCAAGATTCCGTGTTTATTAGATGTACCATAAAATATTTAAAAGACTAACACTGCTTCAAGCTATTTTATGTTTTCATGTATCATTAACTGTTTTGCTACCTTGTGCAGCTTCCTATGCTTAGAACACAGCCGCCTAGCAAAATGCTGCTTCAAAGATGCCTCTGCCAATATGAGCAAAATGCTTGTTTATTCTTGGATTCAGAGATTGTCTTATTGAAGAATAAAAGTACCAGGAGGGTTCGCAGGGTTTCAAAATATGTTTCCACTATGATTTATATAACAGGGGTGCTTACAGGAGAATGACAATCCCCCCTCCTTCATTCTAACAATGGAAAAGACGAAAAACAGACAGTCTGCAGTCCCCTGATCTGCTGGAATACCGGATAGATTATATTAGTGTGGTACATTTGTGGCTGGTGGTCCAGTCCACACATGTCCAGTGGAGGTGCTCCATGTGCATCATGGGGTTTTTTGTACAAGCACAGAACTGTCTTTGAATGAGCAGAATTAGCACCACTATGCACATATATTACCTGCAGCCCCCTTGTATCTAAACCATGCAGGACATTGCTAGCAGGTCTCAGAGACCGAGAGTCTCCATTGATCTCTGCTTTTGTTTCGATATCTCAACCTTCCTTATTGGGGCTAAGCTCAGAGTTAGAATGAGAAAAATAGTAAGGGTTTGTTCTTGGGTTGGTATGTCTACAGAATGGAATACATGCAGTGGTATAACTACAGGGGTCGCAGCAGTCGCAACTGACTGGGCCTCTGAGTCAGGGGGGCCATAGGTCACCAAATAATTTAGTGCAGGCTGTCAGAAGAAACTCAAAGTTAAGTCTGCGCTAAACCATGGTGAAATGGAGGTAAATTTCATTAATTGTAAATAGTTTCAGAGTTGAGAGATGACGTTTTGCAAGTAAATCTTCTTGTGACCACTGTTTGCCCAGCTGTGACTAAACTTGAAGACTGTCATCAAACAGAATAGCGACTCTGAAAACTATGGATTTGTCATTAATGTTGGTCATTTTGGACATCAGGAGTGTCAATGTTCATTTCAGCGACCCCAAAAACGATGGATTCCACACTAATATTGGTCGTTTTCAGTTATATTTACATGTCACCCCCTCACCCCCGCCCCTAGGAGTGCTAGTGGGGGTCTTAACCTGGCCGTATGTTTTTCAGACTGTAAGTCATATGTGTAGGTGTAAATTGCTACAGACATTTACATGCATCTTCTGAGAGTTTCGAGAAAGTTGATCCAGCAGTTGTGGTCAGCCATGTGGTCAGCATAAACGATGGCTGTAACAGTCATTTTTGGGTCAAAGGTCCTATCCTCACAGTATCATATATGTACCTAATTTAACCCAGGCATTCCAGAGTTATGCAGGAACATACACATACATACATACATAAATATACACATACAGTTATATATATAGTATAAGTTCTTACCAGCAGCCATGAAACATGTTACACTGCAGAGCAGACAACTCCTTACTTACTTACTTACAGGTTAACAATAAAACGGTTCATTATTTAACTTTAAAGCAACCCCAACAGGTACAACAAGGGCAGTTGTTGTGCTTCATTTTTCTCCTATATAAACAAGCAATTCAGCATATCCAGCTCAGATTTGGAGGCAAAAAGCCATTAAATCCATGCCTGTAATTAAATATGCTGCTGCTTTTAATTTATTCCACTATCCATCATGTACCCACTCATCTGTGCTTTCTCTCTCATATTTTCTCATACAGACTTCTCCTTGAGAAGTCTTCAGATTATCGCCTAAGTACAGAACAATCTCAAATGGAATATTGACTCATACAAAATGCATTTAAAGAATGCAATGCTGAGTGTAAGACATGGAGGGTCTGATCCAGAGTTACACAAGTGTAGACCTGAGCAATAACCAGTAACCATTTTGTTATAGGTGGACCACAACTACACACATATATGCTTAATACAATAGCTGTGTATATTAAACAGTATGTTCATAGTTAACTAGGATAAACTGTATCGCAGCATGGTTCCGAAGTGTTTGGAGTAGAGTGAACATACTGATATTGCTTTAATTTACCTTTTTATCTGATCTTGATCCACAACCTATTTTCCCGCTATATAGAGTAGGAAGCATAAGAGGTGAGGGTGGTTTCTCGGTCTGAGTATCCCTATCGCTGTTCCCATCATCCAAGAAGAAAGAAGTCATTTCACTGCGCAGGAATCTCCAATTAAAGAACTATCGAGTCTCCTTTCTCTCCTATGATCCCTGCCCTCCCCTTAGCCTAACCATAGTCTCCATCCCTTCCCAGGGCCGGTGTTAGGTGTCTGGGTGCCATAGGCGTCACCTAGCACCGCTCCCCCTCGGTCTGGTTCACATAGAAGTGCAAGGTGCTTTTTTATATAGCTCCATCATATTACATAGCGATATACAATTTTATCATACAGAACTGTTGGGGAAGGGGGCCCTGCCCGCAGGCTTCCATTCTATAGGAGATTGATCCTTAGGTATACAATGTATACATTGCATTGCTACATACATACAATTACACATACACATTACAGAATGGTTTTGTAAGATGTGTGGAAGATATTTTTGACTCACAAAGGTTTCCTTAGTATGTTAACAGAAATCCCGATTCTTCTACAAGGAACGTGAGCTGAGAGCACCTGAAGCATCGGAAATCTTGCACCGCAGCCAAAACTCTGTGATTCCTCCTTCTCAGACACAGGCTCCGAATAATCAAGAAAAATGTAGTGTACAATCGAGGGGTAGAATTAGCATTTCTAATACATAATCTTCATTAGCAGAGGGAGTTCCACATTCAGGTTTCCAGAGACACACACAGAATACATTTCTGGTAAAGGTGAATAGAGCCACAATGAATAATTATGCTAAATAATTATACAACCCTGCAGCACTGCTGTATCACTTCACTTTCCACATACCCTTCTCTAATATGGACAACCCCCCTTTAACTCTTGCAGCATGTAGTGAAGTATTTCTGCTTCAATAAAATCCTATGGATTAAGGACCTGATTCAGAGCTACTGGCGGCTGCAGCGTGCGACCACCAGGTACGCAATACTAGATTCAGAGCTACGCAAAGCAATGAGAAAGGCAAGTCAGATGCTTGGTTACATAGGGAGAGGAATTAGTAGCAGAAAGAGGGGAGTAGTAATGCCTCTCTATAGGGCACTGGTGCGGCCTCACCTAGAATACTGTGTTCAGTTCTGGAGGTCATATCTCCAGAAGGACATAAATACATTGGAGAAAGTGCAAAGAAGAGCCACCAAAATGGTACACAGTGGCGTAGCGATAGGGGGTGCAGCGGTCGCGAATGCGACCGGGCCCCTGAGCTGTGGGGGCCC
>JABWIB010009746.1:3538-14786 GCA_016617825.1 Platyplectrum ornatum | reverse complement strand
TCCATATACATCACATTACAGTGTACTACCCTGTACTCACACACCGTATATGTATCTGCATTGTGCTGTATTACACAGCTATCACAGGTACAGGTGTCACACACTGTATATGTATCTGCATTGTGCTGTATTACACAGGTGTCACAGGTACAGGTGTCACAGGTAATGTTAAAAGACTTGGCATGACATGACTACATAGTAACTTCCCAGACTTCTGAACCCATCTGAAGTGACAATGGTAGAAATATTAAGGTCGGTCCATGGTCCAGTCATCGGTCATCACCTGAGAGTAGTAATACAGAGGTCGCTCCTGTGCTTTGCTTTAGTTTATGTCATGAGAATAATCTGGAGAGTTCCCATGATCCTCTCCTGCGATATTCTGATAAAACATCGCCTTCACATAATTCACATTTTACCCGTAATATCTAATGCCGCTGGCGACGCTCATGCAGAATGTCCCGGAGCTGCCCGGGCGTCAAACTGCAGTTTTTTATATTTGAATCAATCAACCAGCAAATCGATAACCTGAGAGAAACGCGCGGCCGCTTCCCACTAATTAACCAAACGGCTGTGCGATGTGGACGGATGTGCTGGAATCAGTGTGAGATCTCCGCGCCGCCCGGTAAAAGCTTTTCTGCCAATCAATAAAGTGTATGAAGAAGTTCTGAACCCGCCTGGCATTGTGCTGCTCCTCAGAAGCCGCTCGGGTCCTCCAGGAGGCGCCTCTCGGGTGGAAATGACGCCTTCATCCTGACGATCTCCATTGATGGCGCTTTGTTTCCCGGATACACGTTTTCCAGCGACTCGGCTCTTTTAGTGAAAGTTTTGAGACGCGTCGTGAGATTGTCGATCATGCAAATTCTCCCATGAATCTCATCCACAGGCGATCTGCTGAGAATTCTTCAAGCGTCTCGGGAAAGGTGCAAAGAAATTCCCTTTGGTGGTTTCCCGGGCTGGAAATCGCTAATTGCAGAATGGTAGAATGTATCCGCGTGAGACCTGGATAGGGAGCCGCTTCATGTTGAGAATCCAGAATTTCTATTACAGACGGTTAAAGAAACAGTGACGAATCTATGACTGTGATTGTAAGAGTGACAAGTCGCAGCAGAGATAATGTGAATTAGAGGTCCTCCGGTGCATTAGAGGTCCTCCGGTGCCACCGATACTAGGGGTTCATCTAATGTGCCCAACTGGTGGAACTGGACAAAGGACCAGGGACAAGCGCACAATTATAACCACTTTATAGTGGAGAAAATTCCTTCTAGAAGAGTATTTACCCGAATAACTCATTGACATCATACAGGACAATGACTCGAGTATAAGCCGAGGGGGCACTTTTAGCACAAAAATATGTGCTGGAAAACTAGGCTTATACTCGAGTATATACAGTATATATATATATATATATATATATATATATATATACACAGGCCTCGAAGTGCGGGTGTATACGGGTGTATGTCATACCGGCATCTATGTCATTAAAAAACTACAAATCTCCTTTGACTACTATAATATTCAGTGTTTTCATACCACGACCTTCACTTCTAAATTTCCACTTCAACCACTGTATATATATATATATATATGGATAGGGATTCAGACACACACACACATATGCCTATTAATACAGTCACAGGAGACCCAGCACCCCTCCTGTACACCGGAAGCTTAAACCGACGCGTTTTGCATGCACTCCATCCATGAAGGAACTTGATTGACCCATCCGTCTGTTGCTGGTGAGGCGGGAGGGTCGGTTATCCTTCTGCCTCACCTATCCATTAAGCTGGGTTAAGAAAGTAAACCCCCCCATACTTACCTCTGTGCAGCCATGGCTGGGCACCCCCCCCATACGTTCTTCTTCCAGGCGGCAGAGGAAGTGCTTTATGCTTGCAGCTGAATGGACGGTGCGTCTGTCACTCAATACAAAACACGCGCCGGGGGAGCGGAGAAGCAGCTGGGCACCTCTGTGGTGCACAGAGGTAAGTACGGGGGTATTTTATTTTTGACTTACCTGGTGAATTAATAGAGGCTATAAGAATCAGCGCCAGTCAGTGTCCTCACAAGACAAAGAGCAGAAAGGTGAAAAAACATAATTAACCTGTAACACAATACCGGTCCTGATGCAGGAGATGGGAGAGAGCTGTATCAGCACAGTCATCCTAACACAGCTCCCATCAGGGGCAGAGCTAAACCCTGCAAAGCATGATGGGACTTTTACATCTACAATGTCATCTTTAGACACTGGTCGGCCTCGATTGTCACAGTTCAGGGGGCGGAGACTCTGGCCGTGATTTGCATAAACCACACCCTCTGTCCAGCCTCTATGCTGCCAGCTTTTGGTTTCTCCCGGGAGGAAACCCTGCGTATACTGCAGTGAAGTAACTCTAAACCTATTGAAGCTGGTGTATAAATGCTCTTAGAGGAATCTCTGCGGATATCGTCATTTATTTCCGCCATTACGGCCCAGTGATTGCTTCTGGCGTCTCTCCCCCGGCGCAGAACATTTGTCCTATCAACGCAACAGCGACTCCAGGAACAGAATAGATTTTCCTTAGTGAACCCGTGTAGATAAGAGGGAAATAGCAGATTCCTTTGTCCCCTTGTCGCTGTTCATCCTGTTAATCTGGTTCCCGGAATGAGGCCGGCAGACCTGGTTTGCTCCGCAGGGACGAGGGACGGCAGATATCTAGAGATGAGCGGAGCCGGCGTTACATGACTCTATCAGACACTTCTCACAATCCAGTTTCCTCCGCTCCATCGCAGCCTCTTCTATGAGGTGTAATATCCCGGCACCATTTGTATCATAAAGGAGCAATTAGCGCGTGTGTCCCTGTCAGTCCGCAGTGTCTGGGCCTTCACATTAATTCAGTGCAGAGTGGATCAGGCAGCGAGGAGCTTCCCCCTCGCACCACGTAACATGGAAAACATTTCTAACACCCCAAATAAATGACCGTACATCACCCCGGGAAATAGAGAGACGCTGAGGAAAGAGAGAGACGCGGGGAAATAGAGACACTGGGAAAGAGAGACACTGGGAAAGAGAGAGAGATGCCGGGAAAGAGAGAGACGCCGGGAAATTGAGAGACGCCGAGGAAAGATAGAGACACTGGGAAAGAGAGAGAGAGACGCCGGGAAATAGAGACACTGGGAAAGAGAGACACTGGGAAAGAGAGAGAGATGCCGGGAAAGAGAGAGACGCCGGGAAATAGAGAGAGACACCGGGGAAATAGAGAGATGCCGGGAAATAGAGAGACACCGGGAAAGAGAGAGACACTGGGAAAGAGAGAGAGACGCCGGGAAATAGAGAGACGCCAGGAAATAGAGAGACGCCGGGGAAGAAGAGAGACGCCGGGAAAGAGAGAGAGAGACGCCAGGAAATAGAGACAGACACCGGGGAAAGAGAGACGCCAGGAAATAGAGAGAGACGCCGGGAAATAGAGAGAGACGCCGGGAAATAGAGAGAGACACCGGGGAAAGAGAGAGACGCCGGGGAAAGAAAAGACGCCGGGAAAAAGAGAGAGACGCCGGGAAAAAGAGAGAGACACCGGGAAAAAGAGAGAGACACCGGGGAAAGAGAGAGACGCCGGGAAATAGAGAGACGCCGGGAAATAGAGAGACACCGGGAAATAGAGAGACACCGGGAAATAGAGAGACGCCGGGAAATAGAGAGACGCCAGGAAATAGAGAGACGCCGGGGAAGAAGAGAGACGCCGGGAAAGAGAGAGAGAGACGCCGGGAAATAGAGACAGACACCGGGGAAAGAGAGAGACGCCAGGAAATAGAGAGAGACGCTGAGAAATAGAGAGAGACACCGGGGAAAGAGAGAGACGCCGGGAAAGAGAGAGACGCCGGGAAAAAGAGAGAGACACCGGGGAAAGAGAGAGACACCGGGGAAAGAGAGAGACGCCGGGAAATAGAGAGAGACGCCGGGAAAAAGAGAGAGACGCCGGGGAAAGAGAGAGACGCCGGGAAATAGAGAGACGCCGGGAAATAGAGAGACGCCGGGAAATAGAGAGACGCTGGGAAATAGAGAGAGGCACCGGGGAAAGAGAGATGCCAGGAAATAGAGAGAGACGCCGGGAAATAGAGAGAGACACCGGGGAAAGAGAGAGACGCTGGGAAATAGAGAGAGACGCCGAGAAATAGAGAGAGACGCCGAGAAATAGAGAGAGACACCGGGGAAAGAGAGAGACGCCGGGGAAAGAAAAGACGCCGGGAAAGAGAGAGACGCCGGGAAAAAGAGAGAGACGCCGGGGAAAGAGAGAGACGCCGGGAAAAAGAGAGAGACGCCGGGAAAAAGAGAGAGACGCCGGGAAAAAGAGAGAGACACCGGGGAAAGAGAGAGACGCCGGGAAAGAGAGAGACGCCGGGAAATAGAGAGACGCCGGGAAAGAGAGAGACACCGGGAAAGAGAGACGCATGGAGAGAGAGAGATGCAGGGAAAGAGAGAAAGACACCAGGAAAAGAGAGAGACACGCCAGAAAAGAGAGAGAAGATTCAGGGATAAAGAGACAAAGGGAAAGAGAGACGCATGGAGAGAGAGACATAGAGAGACGCAGGGAAAGAGAGACACATGTCCAAAGCGAAACATGGGGTCCTGTAAATGTCCCATACACCCAGCACCAGGATTCCTTCCACCCCTGCCTGTGAGCGTCACCTCCATACACACAACGCGGGGCCCTTAGAGTATTCAGGGGCTGTAGGCTCCTCAGATTCAGTGAATTCTGTTTAATGACCTTTAATAAAGATTCCAGTCACATGCGAAGTGTTATACGGAATGTTCCATGTGTCGGATGCGGTTTTACAGGATTAACGTCACAATAATTAGGAGACATTTGATACAATGTGACATATTGGCTGTAAGTTTTCATTAGTGGTTTTTCTTCGTCAGTGGTGCCGAGTTTTCGAGGTCGCGTCTCTTGAAGGACGTTTATGGAAATAAAAATATTCTCGGCTGAGGGTTTTTTCTTTTTTTCCTTTTTACTAATTTAAAACTTAATGAATGTGAGAAAAACACAAAAGATGATTAATAAGCCTATGCAAATATCCACCTTTCTCCTAGCTGCATGTATTGTAATGGACGGGAACCCATTAATATGAATCTTAATTACATTTAGCGTTGTGTAAAGTGGAGAAGTTGCCAGTGTGATCTTGTAGAGAGCAAACATTGGAATGGAAGAGATTTCTTACCGGCCATTAATGGTTCCTATGCAAGACAAATGAAAAGCCGGGGAAGGGGGGGGGGGAGATGGGGACGAGTTTTCTGAACCTCATATTCAGAGGTTTTCAATGGAGACAGCAAAGGTTGGAGATTGGTTGACATTAGAACCCGCAATGGGCTATTGGGGGAAAGTTTTAACATTTTAGTAGAAAATAACTTGTTGCTCTTAGTTTGTACAATCACATTGCACGTTTCTCCAGATACAGACTTGCTGGGTTGACCTTCAATGGCTAAACAGTCATGTGTTGAGCATCATATGCTGGAACCAGATGGTTGAATGTGTCAAGGGACAGGATCTCAAGATCAATATTAGGTTTACTGCCTCACATTGCTCTCTCTCTTCCTATACACATATTAGGCCACACTGCAGACCCTCCCGTACACCATGTTGACACATTCATTCATTTACCCCACTCTATATGTCACCTGTTATGATCCCCCTGAGACCAGAGTGAAGGAGATGGATGGCAGGTACAGGGTAAAAGGCTTCAAGGTAAATATATTGGTTTAGATACAACGGTACAACGACTTACAAATACAAGGACAAGGTAAACTGGAAGCAATAACAGACAGGTACAGGTACTACAGGATAACAACATAAGTACAGACAGAATAAGGCACACAACTGAAATGATAACAAGATACAGTTGACATCAATGGCACGATAAGTTACAAAGTTATTGAATGTATGAAAGCTGTAGAATACAAACAGTTCAAAGTTCAATCCTCAAGGTCAAGCAAGATGTATGGTGACAATCAAAGAACCAGCAATGTGTGCTGATTGTGAAGAGAATAAATGGCCAGGTGTCAGGTGCAAACCATAAGAGATGATTAACAGACACCTGATCCCGGGACTGAATTAACAGTGACACCTCTGGTCAAAGTCTGACCTAAATCCATATATACAGAGTGAACTCACGTCCCCTGAACCTCTGTGTTCCCAGAAAATCTGCGGGGAATCCCAGATCTGGGCATGTGACGAGCGAAGGCACGTATATTTTCCACGTCCCACATTACATCTGATCATGCAGGGAGGATATCATGATATATTACGGAATATTTAGGAATATTGTTACTTTGTATCTGTGTGTGTCATTAGTTTTCATGTCTATTGATGTCCTACATAAATAAGTGTCCCCCGGGGGTCTGTGGGGTGCTCATAGATATCGGGGGGCCGGGAAGTGATTGGAGGGAATTAAGTCCTGAGAAAATGTGTTACAGCTCAGGAATTTATTCTGCGTTGGGTCCCGCGTTATTCCGACCTGTTCATTAGAAATGCGCCATTAATCCGGCATTTATTAGCGAAATTCCCCCCAGCTATGTCCTGCAATTATCTGCACCAGCGTCGGCCAGAATCGCGGATGTCAGGTGACAGATACATTCCCTTACTGGGAATCTTATCTAAAGTAATTACTGATTCACTAAGAAATGTTTGATATTTTTACAGTTATTACTGCAGTCTTCATTATTCATTATTATCATAAACACCTACCTAACATGTGCGAGAGGGATGGAGAGACAGAGAGGGGGGGAGAGAGAGCAAGACACGGAGAGGGGCAGAAATAGACACAGACAGAGAGAGTAAGGGACAGCAAGAAGAGAGTAGTCGCTTGCAGCTATAATACATTCATTTGGCCACTGCCATATTTCTATTTTCTGCTTCTTCCTCCGGTTTGCTGTTATTGGGGTTTTGGATTATTTGCACCATTTCACACACTGATGACACGTTACATGCAATCTCCTCCGTGTCTGGAAATTACAGGTTACAGAGATGCCATTTAATCCTATGCTGGAGACGTTTTCCACATAATGTATGAGGGAGAGAGAGGGGGAGAGAGAGGGGGAGGAGGGGGAGAGAGAGGGGGAGAGGAAAAGAGAGAGAGAGAGAGAGAGAGAGAGAGAGAGAGAGAGAGAGAGAGAGAGAGAGAATGAAAGAAAAAGCGAGGGGAGAGAGAGAGAAAGAGAGAGAGTTCAGTGCAAAACAGATGTGAAGAGAAAACTAAAACAAAAAAAACAAAGAAACCACAAAACCAAATGACTCTGGTGCAAACAGCTGCCACTCTATATCCTTCCCTCAGTAACACAACCACAGGTGCAGGCACTACATTGTAACATATGATGGGAATGGTGGTTACACTGTGCTAGCACTTCACAGGTCCCTTGTGATCACATGACATGCAAAGAGCTAGCAGAAAACCTGGAAAGGGTTTCATAGAGAGATTTTAAAAAGGAAACAATTACAAAACTTTGTGCATGCAGTTTTGTTGCATGTTGCACACAGATACTGACCAGCGTTACTGTTACACTGTTATTACACTGGTGCTGGAAACATCATCTCTTAACTTTAATACTGATTGCAACTAATGACATTTACCCCTCTGCAATTCAACATGGTTTTGCCCTCTCAAAACATTACCCTCGTAAGTTCAATAGTACGTAACTCTGGATCTGGTCCTTTGCTACTAAGTTGTACAGAAACCAGATCCGCGTTCTGATGCGTTAAATCATGGATCCGGACATGCGCGGTGCGATCTTAGAGATGATGTATGCACGACGCGTGTGTCAATGAGCTGCCTGGAACTGGCCCATTACACTTCTGACAGCTAAAGGTTTAACTGACATTAAATGACACTTATGTTGCACCATCCAGTCCTTGTACCAGTATCAGAATCAGGCTCCTCTTCTTCACGTGTCTCTTAGCATTTTCTTACTTCTTGACCTCTAACACGTCTGAATGACTGATTCTCATTAACCAGACTCCTCGTTAATTTGGACATTTCCATCGGAGACGTTGTGTTATTGAATTATTGGCTGCTCGGAATGTCAATACATGAATTTACCATCTGCACCGTATTTCCTCATATGTCAACCACCTTAGAAATGAGACGAATCCGTTTTGTGTTCATGTAAATCTGTAGACAATCTCTTCAGAAACTGATTTCATTTGCATTTTAATTAATATTTCTATTGAATTTCTTGGACTTTTCTTTGTTCCATGAAAAAGACCGAGTCAAGGTCTCACCATGAACTGCACTGAAAATAGTCTATAAAAGTAAAATCTATTCTTAGAAAGCCTCCGGCTACATCCGCGCTGATGATAATGAGTAGAGAGCGGCTGTGATGTCTGCGTATCGTGTAATACCGGTGGGAGCGCTGAGGGGTAACCCAACCCACCGCGGGCCAGGCCTGACACAAAGAGCAACGAAAAGGCAGCGTCTGGGATAAGAGACCAAAACCATAAACAGAGAATCAGAGAAGAAACAGAAGAATCAGAGAGAAAAGAAGCAGAGATGAAACAGAAGAAGCGACGAATCAGAGATGAAACAGAGAAGAAGCAGAAAGAGAATCAGAGAAGAAACAGAGAAGAATCATAGAGGAAGCAGAGGAAGCAGAGAGAGAAGAATCAGAGAGGAAGCAGAGGAAGCAGAGAGAGAAGAATCATAGAGGAAGCAGAGGAATCAGAGAGAGAAGAAGCAGAGAGGAAGCAGAGAAGAAACAGAAGAATCAGAGAAGAATCAGAGAGAAGAAGCAGAGAGGAAGCGTTCCTGTGTTCCTGTGTTTCCCTAATTCACTCCAAATATGCAGAAAAGGATCTTTCTGATACCAGAACAATGTTATTTACAGATACATTTCCTGAGCTTCATAGGATACCATTATTTATACAGTGATTGCACCCAAAATCTATAATTTGTGTTACTTAATCACAGTCACACAATACTATAACTGCATGTCTGGATCAGTACACAACCAATCACAACACAGATACATTCCCTTTCCCAGTGATATAAACACGGGTACTACACTGTAATATATAGTGTGGAGCAGGGCTCGAAGTGGGGGGTATACGGGGGTATGACATACCGGCACTTATCCCACTGTTGTAATGGAAAATTTTCAAATCTCCATTGACTCCATTATTTTCTGTGTTTTTATACTTCTAAATTTCCACTTTGACCACTGGTGTGGAGTGGTGGTTATGTATATGGATTTCCCAGACATTAATAAGGTTTCAAAATGTAACATGTTACTGATGGTATAAATGCACACTGCTAACACAGATATGGAAAAATAATGAATATATCCTCAGAACAGTTAGAGTAGAACAAGAGAGCAGCATACTTCCTAGTCACATTAAGATAATACATAGATGCTAATGGAGAGAAGAACAGCATATAATCAAACACATTTTAAGACAGACAGTTTGCTTATTACAAGACCAGAGAAGGACAGTACACATAGATACTTAATTGTAAACCCGTCAAGAGTTGGTTTATCCATCATGACATCCTTAGACCAACCGACTTGAGCCACATTTATACCAGAAGCTTCAAAAGAATCTCTCTCCATATATATATATATGGATAATTCTTTTAGTTTGGATTTTGACAAATACAGATACAATCCCTTCCTTGTGATATAAGACAGGTAGGGGTACTGCATTGTAATCTATTGATTCTGTATAGATTTATTGTTCTAAGTGATGAGATTTCATCATTGTAAGTGGGGACAGTTGTTAAGAGGATGGATTCTCAGGAATGTCTGGATACCTGCAATCATATCCCGGGATCTGGTTCCTAGATATGATTTAATAGAAATATAAATTAAATGCAACATTTTGTTGGTTTGTGTTTGTGACAGAGCCTTGCTTGGACTTGTAGTTCTATATCTGTTGCTGGATGGAATGGAACGTACAATATGGAAATGCTGGTAGCAAGTTGTGATATTTGCATCATAATAAGATTGTGTTTTCAGCATTTAAGTGGAAGCCGTGAGCTGCGTGTTCATTAGAAGGGAGGTCTCCTCCATCTCTTCTCCATGGACTGAATCAATAGTCACCGCCCTGCGAGAGGCTCAGTAATTGCATTCAGCGGAGAGCGATGGTGAATACACATGAAAGGATCCCGGAATGGCCCGCAGCACATTAGAACAGGCTGTATCTTGTCATCTCCGCACACAGCGCTGCTTTTGTGTATGCTAACAACATCATTGAGAGGCAGCGCGTCTGCTCCGTCCCCGGCCCCGCGGTCAATGAGATTGATTGGATCACAGCCTAAAAAACATCACAAGGACAATCGCTTCAGTAACTCTCTGTAAATAAGAATGAGATGGAAAAGACCAATTACAGGGGGAGGTAATCCTGGACCTTCCAGGGGCCGGAGGTTATAAGGGACAGGAGGGAAATAACTGCCTCAATTCCAAGGAGATTTCCAGACTCTCCTGGGTTACCGGGAAAACTACCCAAAATTCAGGAGTCTCCCGGACATTGCGGGACAGTTGGCAACCCTACATTACGTCTTCCAGACCCGGTTAATGATCTTTCCGTAGGTATCCGGAATGTTCCAAAATCAGCTATCACGAAACTCTGAGAAAGGGGATATGAAAGAGCAACAACGTATCATTGCTGTACACCCTCTACGTACATATACATACTCCTTTTGAGTGGTTGCTACGGGTAACGTCTCTAAGGTTACCCGTCAGTCTTAATTTTTGAATTGGATCCAAATGCCAACCTTCCCACCGCTCCTATGCGTTAGACACATATTTCATCCACAATTGCCGTAATTGCAGTCATACGGTAACAAGCAGGGTTGGCGACTCTCCTGGAATTCTCGCGACTCCCAAATTACTTACAATTTTGATAGAAGAGTTTGCAGATATCCCCTCCATTCCATACTAAATGTACACTGGTGCCACCCAGGTGCTGGGCTTCAGCTTCATTGACAGAAATCACGCTCCAAGATTTCAATGGTTGTTGCTAAGTGCTTTGGAAAGACTTCTCTGGAACCCAGCTGCAGAACACACAAGCTGCCGCCCAATGATTCCCTTACAGCCCCTTATGGGCCAGATTCAGATCTTCAGGCACTAATGACTTACTCAAGAGTGGGTAAAACCATGTTGAATTGCAGGGGGGGTAAATGTCATTAGTAGTAATCAGTATTACAGGTGAGAGATGATGTTTCCAGCACAAGTGTAATAACAGTGTAACAGTAACGCTGGTCAGTATCTGTGTGCAACATGCAACAA
>JABWIB010009742.1:0-14629 GCA_016617825.1 Platyplectrum ornatum | reverse complement strand
GAGAGAATACCTCTCTTCTTGACTCTTGACACTATCACAATGCAGCGCTTCCTGTGGAGAGGAGAGGGGGATTTGAAGGGATCGAGTACAGCCTTTAGCATTACAAGCTGATTGCTGCTTGCAGGGGGACCTTCAGCTCATAACCCGTTCACATTACCAGCCTTGAAAAAGCCAGCTTTTTTGTAAAAAAAAAAAAAAAAAAAAAAGCAGTGTCTGCACTGTTCATATTGAACCCTGCTTTTTGCTACCAGTACACATCACTACTCAGATAATGTGCTGTGATTGGCTGTGATTGTATGTTTACATGAGGGGAGGGGGCAGGAGGGAGAGATAGGCAGTATTGTGCTAGAAATACCTGACTGTGTGAGCAAATCAGAGCTGCACAAACACAATGGGAGAGGAAAGCCAGCTATGTACTGTTCACAATGACTGAAAAAGTATTAGCCGACTTTTTGTAATTGGAGTTTAGAAGCCAGCTTTTTCACTACAGCCAGCTTTTTCATCAAAAAAGACAGTTAATTTGAGGTAATGTGAACGGGGTATAACTGAAGCTCCTCCACATCAATATAGCAGCTGCACACAAGACTTTTAAGTGCAGCTTCTGACAGATCATGTTACAGTGGAATCATTGCGGAGAGGCAAAGTCTACTGTAATGACCTGTCTGTACACAGTGACAGGCGAGAGAGAGACGCTGGAGACCTACACTGCACTGAGAACATGTCAGTCAGGTTAGTATATTTACTAAGCAGTGAGATTGGTTGCTATGGGCAACATCCCCATTTTCCAATCAGATTCAAGCTCTCTGTTTCATTTTACACACTGGAGAATGTGAACGTGAATCTGATTGGTTGCTATGGGCAACATCCCCACTTTTCAATCTCACTGCTTAGTAAATATACCATCAGGTGTCTTGAACCGAGTATAAGCCGAGGTGGACAATAGGGTGATAGTATCTGATAGCTGGCGCTAAATGGAAAGCATGTCTGTACAATGGCAAAGTCCACAAAGTTGTTAAAGTCCACAAACACTGTGGCATAAGCCACTCACGTTTATGTAGTCCTTTTGCTCCGAGGGTTGTCAGTCCAAGCACAGTCTCACAAGATCTCCTCTCCCCGTGGGTTCCTCGCTGGACAGCTGGGCGATCTCCGCTCAAGCAGTAAGGATTCCTCAGCGCGATCTGCTTCGTGTGTCGGCTGGTGGTTACTTCCTGGTTCAGGATGCGTTCCACCTTGCATTCCACTGCGCGCTGATCCTCTCCCCTTTTCTCCTCAGTTTATCTGGAATACTCAGGTAGCCGCGGGTCCCCAGGATGAATAGAGAGGAAGAACACGCTGATAGTGAAGAATTGTTTTATTCTGACAGTTAAAACAATGCAAGTAACTACTTACAAAGTTTCCCCTTGGGCTTTGTGCATGTAAAAAGGATTTTTTTCGTATCTGACCGCACAGTGGCTGGATATACGGGTCTCCCTTCGTATTACAACACTTTATCACCAACGCGTTTCGATCGTAAACGATCTTTCTCAAGGCTTTCTCAAGATCGCCCAGCTGTCCAGCGTGGAACCCACGGGGAGGGGAGATCTTGTGAGACTGTGTTTGGACTGACAACCCTCGGAGCAAAAGGACTACATAAACGTGAGTGGCTTATGCCACAGTGTTTGAACTTGTTTGTACACATATAACAACTTTGTGGACTTTGCCATTGTACAGACATGCTTTCCATTTAGCGCCAGCTATCAGATACTATCACCCTATTGTTCACTATTCTACACATAGGGGTCGGTGGAGATACCCCTATATCATTTCCCAGTATCTAGAAAGGCAGGCAGCTCACAACAACAGGCGCAGGTACACTGAAACAAATATTGTGTTCACTATAAGCCGAGGTGGGTATGTGCTGAAAAAAATGTCCTGAAAAACTCTTACTTTTACTTGAGTATATACGGTAAACGTGTAAATAAAGTGGTGAAACAAGTGTTTCAAATAATATTAAATAGATGAGGCTCCCAGGGGGGTTAATATTTCTTGGTATTACAGTATCAGAGGGTACAGGGCTAAGGAGCTAATTTAAAAAAATACTAACCTTCTATTGATCAAAACCCCTATGGTGGAATATTAGCAGACAGAAAAACCCAGCGTCCAGACAGGGCCATAACCTATTAACATGATGAGACATTATAGTGTAAACCAGATACCCTGGAGAAATATCAACACAGAGAGATAAGAACATCATGACAGAGTTATACATTGACACATAATGAGACAAAGTTGAGTCCATAATATACTTCACATAATAATGAGGGAAGAGGGGAAAAGGAAGACCTGGCACTAAAAAGGGAAGGGAAAAAGAAGAAAACCTGATATGGAAATGTACTCAACTCCCAGTTAAGGGAGGTGCACCCTAGGTAAATAAATATCACAGAAAAAATAAACACTTATGCCGTGTTCAGATTGCCTGCGGGCAAAAATCTGCAGGCAGAGCCGTTGTTTGAAAATCGTCGGCTTCCAGCAAAAAGTATTACAGGAAGAAGGGGGAGAACCTAAAAAGACTGTGATCGTAATGATCACATGTCTTTTTAGGCCTATCGTCTCCCCTCATATGTTCAGTGTACTTTAAGAAAGCCGGCGAAAAGCCTTCTTTTTCCAGAGCCGCCGATCCTTAGGCACCGTTTTCAAAAGGCATCGTCCAGATTGCCTTCTAACGGCGCCTTTTCCACTAGAGCCATCATTTTCACTGAAAACGACGGCGATTTTAGGCAATCTGAATGGGGTATGAAAGTGGTGTTTAGAAAAGTACCTATAATGGGGCATTTAGTGTAAATAAATAACTTTTATTAGGAATACATTAAACAACGATGCTGAGAGGCGAAAATATTAAAAAAAACTATGTTTAAAAAGGTGTCAAAAGACACCCACAGAAAAAATTTAAATAATCCTCAACAGTGTGTAGTATAATTCACTAATGTGAGAATCTATATCCCTTAAGTAAACACTGCTCAATTAGAATGTTTGTCTCCACATTAACGTGGATTATTGAATAAATAAAACATATTGAAATAAATAAATATACATTATATATAGGATTACTATCCTGATATAAGTGAAAAAATTAGATCAATAATCCTGGTGGAGAGATTTCTGACACTATTCAGGAGCACATGTACGCTGCAGCACATTGAGTGTCAAACAACCAGTACACTATCAAGTATCAGGAGCCATAGCAGTTAAATCGATGTACATTAAACTAAAGGGTTATTAACACTGTCATATAAGAAGAGGGGAGTATGTGTACTACTTCCCTCCAGCCTGACGTACGTTTCGCCGTTTTGCCTTTAACCAAGGCATCACTGGGCTGACATCATGTTGTTCCTATATATAGGCTGTGTCAAATTTTGAATTCATTGGCTGATAAAGAAATAATAAACAAAATTTCTAATATATGTAAAAATATTGTAGTCATGCCAGAAATATTGCACTCTTATTTAAGATGGATGGAATTATTATCTTGATGATAAGTAACAAAAGTAACAAGAAAACAACAAAACAATAACAAAAAAGGCTGCTATGTGCATATAAGTATTCAAGTTAATAAGAATTATCTTGTCATTTAAAAAGTATCTAGTCCAAAATAATTAAATACAAAGGTATATCTAGATGATGATGGTAAATACAATTCATATATAAACCACTCAAAAAATTCTAGAATTTTAAAGGTAGTGACCCAAAATTATTTAATTAAATTAATATATGACCTATAATGGGCTGTCATGTCAATTTAGAAAGTTGGATCTACTCATGTTAATATTACTTATATTATCGGCTTAATTGTACTATGCAACATATAAAGTTTTTTTTTTATATAAAAATTATAAGTCCATTAAATAAATATAAAAAGGGAAATATCTTAATAAATATTAAAAAGCTAATAAATATTACCATGTGATACATGATACAAAATGAAGTAATGAACTGGGATGTATAAATGACATAACAAGTGTGTAAATATAATTGTTGGAAATATTATAAAAATGAAGTGTATATATTTGTAATCGAATACCTACATGTGATGTATAACAAACAATAACCTCCTATGAATTAAATAAATATAGTGTCTAGCAGTGAAAATAAAAAAATGTGAAAAGATTTCCAAGATGGCTGCCTGCATAAAATGTATGACAGTATGACATATGCGTCTTGATGAATTTTTCAAGTCATTATCTCACAAGGTGAGATCCTTTCTCAAACCCACTCTCAAACTTCTTCATTAAAATGCAGACTTTCTGTCCCCAACACAGGACATACAGTATGTTTGTATTAGTAAACAGTGTGTAAGGTTTCAGTGGAAGTTGACAAATTCCATTGTCCATTTGCAGATCAATGTTTTCCAATGTTTTGGGCAGGTAGACCAAAAGTGTTACTGGTTTCAGGCGATACAATTCTTCTTTTATCCTTATCCTACGCAGGATATTCATGTCTCTCACTGTCTTGGGTGAAATAAATGCAGACAAGGAGGTGTAGAAGGGCTTTAGTGTCTTTTTTCCATATGTAAACAACTCTAAACAGGATGGTCCAATGAGATTTGAGGTTTCCTGTACCCCCTGCTGATTCAATGTCCTGGAATAGGGTTGAATAGGGCATACCTTATTTAATTTAGAGTTTTGTTCATAAATCATCTTCATACATAACTTTTTGCATTCCCATTTGATTTAGATATAATATTTATCATTGCACAATAAACCTCTGCGTAGAGTCTAAACTTTGCACTGCAATGACCATGTACATGAATATACAATAAAATAGGTATTTTCTCCCCACCAGTTATAAATATTAATAAAGACAATATTAATCAATATTTCATAATAGCTGATTCTTTCAGTTTGGACTTTGACAGAATATATATATATAGATATATATATATATATATATATATATATATATATATATACCTGTACATGATATTACAGAAATATATGAAATGACATTCACACATAGTATTACAACATTTAGACATTACAGTTATACATTAGTTATAGCTGGAGAACAAAGTTTTTAAAAAAAGATTTCTGGGGACACATCATGACATCCTGTTGTTACAAATGTCATTCCTTTTTAATGAGACCTTAAAATTCTACAATAATATAATAACTTATTCAAACATATATTAATGTTATGCTCTTCATGATGTTAACCTATATTGCATGTAATTGCCAGCACCTATTGATGTTAGTGTTTCTTGTTTTATTGTAGGCATTGTTGATTTACCTGAGGAGAAAAGAGAGGTAACCTATAGCTCCATTACCCTGCCTGAAGAGTTTCTTAACTTTGACCAACCATTGGAAAAAGTTGAGTAAGTAATGTTGACTCCTTGCGCTCTAAATAAATTGAAATGTCTGATGAAATAACACTATTGATTAATCATTAGTCCTAGAGAAACTCTTCTTTGTTAAATCTAACAGTGTTTCTTGTAGTTTTGTAGCTCATAACGCTGCTGGCGTCCTGGTCCTTAGTCTTCAAGCAGTCTTAAGCGCATTAACGGTTGGCAATGTGTTTCTCTTTCTAAGTGACATCGAACTGGATTATCAGTTTAGCTTGAACCAGAGCCGAGTGGAGGAGATCACCATTAGAGAAGAGATTGTAAACATCGAAATTCTGAAGTATAATGACTTTGGTGAGTATTGCAGTCACATGTTTCCCTCATTTTCTTTCTTTTGTTTCTTTTGATTTTTTGGGAAATTTTATAGAAAAGACATGTACAACAGGTGCCATAGAACAAAGCAGTCAAGCAGTCAAGAACAAGCAGGGTAGTATAAGCCTGTTGCAGGAGGGAATGTGAGAAGGAGTCCCACAGGACAAATCTGGTTAATGATCATGTAGATGATCAAAGGCCTTCTCCGCATCACAAGGAAAGAATGTGACCTCCAGTAGAGTATAGCCAGTCAACCACAACCAGCTCTGGCAGCAACAGAGGCTTACGATTCAGAATGAACCTACTTAGTCGGGATGGATAAGCTGAGGGAGCAGAGTGATTAGGCAATTGGTAAGAAGTCTAGTGAAGATTTTTATGTCAATGTTAAGTAAGTCTGTAGGTCGATAGTTCTGAAAGAAGGAGAGGTCCTTGTCCAGCTTAGGGTTAGTCACGACCTGAGCTGCAAGCATCTCAGCCAAGAAGGAACCCCTCTGTTGCAGTATAGGGGGGGCCGCCGAACAAAAGGAGGGGGTGTGGCCCCACCCCAGAGACACGCCAGTGACTAGAAGCAAGGCAGGCTTGAAGCTTGTCAGCAGGCCAGGGGAGAAGAGGGGATGGAGGAAGAATGTCTCATATGGCACTAGGCAGAAGACCAAAGGCAGTGTTGTGGGAGCACACCAACCTTGTGAGGTTATAATATGACGGCAGGTGAGGACACCACCATAGCGGAATGACATTGGGTAGGCAGGTGGAGAAGAGCCCCAGATGCCAGCTGCAGGATGAGGAGCACCAGGAGCCTGGAAGCATAGAGCAGTCTGCTTGCAGTTTGTGTTCCCTCATTTTCATGGTGGTTCAGGCTCACCTGGAATTGCTCTTAGTGACCAACCTCTGCTTGTGTATTTAACTTCAACTGGAACCAATAACCGTTTTAACTATGTTCCAGTTGGCTTTGGTATGGATGACAGAGAGATGATGCATGAAGACAGCCTTTTTAAAGACAATATGCTATTCAGCACCAGTGCATCCAACCTACTGCTGGAACCCGAGCAAAACACAAGCCCACTGAATGACAAGAGCAACTACATGGAGTACGATGATCAGTATAAAGATGGTGAAAAAGGTAATGTTGGAGAAATTCTAGGTCACTTCAGCTCACTTTCACATAAGTATTATAAGTTGTGACAAATCCCAACACCCTATTACTTCTTACTGCCAAAACCATTCCTACAAAATGTGTGATCCAGACAAAGTGGAGGCTTCCATGCATACAATGTACAGTAAAGGCAGGTTTAAGTCCTTAATGTGATCTTAAATTAATCTCATGTAAAATAGAGATGGTGCAGAACAATCTGCTGCATAGGGTTTTCCTAGCTTCAAAGACTTTAAAACTCTTTGCCCCCCAAAAGAATTTATGTTCATTTTCCTTTTTGCAGATGATAAGCTTCTAAGCAATGATGATTCACCCGCCATGCTGGTCCATGGTGTGGCAATGCCAGAAAAATCTGTGCAGTTGAACACTAATGCCTTTTTGTTTTTAGTGGGTGGAACAAATTGCCACAATATTGTGGATGCTGTAGAGCCACTGCCAACTAGGACTGATCAGTCCACCCTCATTTCCAAAGAAGAGGAATCTTTTGCTCTGGAGCCTATTGATATTACAGGTAAATATGACATGTAATTCATTTTCTTCATCCATTACGGTTTCTTAGAGGAGAGCCAATTATGGAATATGGAAACAGATATAAATGCTTGGCGGTGATTGAGGGAATGTTTTTGCCTCATTTTTCTAGTCAAGGAAACTAAGAGGAAAAAGAAGCTGATTGTGGACAGTATCAATGAGTTGGACAGCAAAACTATCAGCACCCAACTCACCGACTACTCGAACAATGTTACCACTCTAGACCTGGTTCCTTCCACAAAGAAGCTGATGATGTTAAAGGAAAGTGGAGACATGGAGAAACTAATCTGTTCCCCATCTGAGTCCATTAGGAACATCAAAATCCACGAGGTAATGGTGTGGCTTTTTCCTGTATGTAAAAGTTGTATGAAAAGCAACATAATTTGTAATATGCTGAAGCTAGTCCTAACTGTAGTATTACTATCCCTACCTGTACACTCATTGCCCCTTCACGTCAACGTAAAGAGAACATTTACATCCTGATGTTTCATATCTATAAAGGTACTTTTTGGAGTTCACATGGGTATTCTATTTGACCTATAATCCTATAGGCAACAGTTTCACTTTTAAGTTTAGGAAATGTAGGCCTAGTAGTTAAACTAATCATTAGTTTTTGGCACATTTTAGGTGTTCACACAATGCCTCATACCTCTGGTAACCGATAACATCCAAAACAGGAGGAAAGAAGGAGAAGCCGATAACCTGGACGAGTTCCCTAAAGAGTTTGAGAACCCTGAAGCCCCAAGAGAAGAGCTGAGGCAGCAGGAGGTCATCAGTGAGTTATAGACTTGATACGGAATTATGATTATAAATATGTCAGCATACAGCCTGAAACAGAAAGGGAAAATCTAATCTCTACGTATAATCTGTATTAAAGTTATTATTTTTACAGCTCCTTAATAAGCTTTTCAGGCACAGCCAGGAGGTCACATTCAGCAGGGCAGTGTCTTTGTATAGCATATATTAGACAGATGGTTCTTTAGGTCAATATGTCAGTTTACAGATAAACTATTAGCTCCTTATTTGTAAATGTATTATGGGTATTAGAAATCCTAAAATAAATATTCAAGGACTCACATACAGTTCATAGAATTTATTAAGGACTTAATCCAAATGAATTAATAATCTGTATTCTGTCTCAGATTAAAAAAAAACTGCCGGCCTCTTTAACCTCTTTCTTTCTTTATTTCTATTGTACAGATAATACAGATCTGCCCATCTTGGAAAAAGCGAAAAAGGAGGAGGAGGTAATGATCTGGTCAACGCTTATATGCCAGTGTAGTGTCTCCTTTTGGAGAATGAAAGGAGCAGCTTTAATTGTTTAACAAATGTTTTAAAAAAAACTCTCAATTCTCAATAGATGTGTAGTGTGAGAGATATTATAGATACATCCTGTAAATTACATTCCTATGCAAACTGATTCTACTTCCCAAAATGACACATCCAGTGCGTGGAGTAAAGGTTAAATCTAGGATTATTCTGAAGTAGATTTCTCAAGTTTGTAGGTTAAATTCACACTAGCAAAATTATCTCTAGTGTGTCTAGTGCGACTTGGGGTCTGGATCCAGACTCCCACTGAATTTGCTTAGCTAAGAATTCAGCCGCTACCCCTCCACCACTACCACCTGCATACAAAGGGATCTCCGCAAATGCAGTGCTGTGGTTTTTATGGGCTTAACCAATATTACTGTATACGTTACATACCTCATCCAGCCTTTAGTGAGTGTTCTTTGTATTGTGCTGTAAATTTGAGTGTGGTTGTGGGATGGAATGGGCAAAATATATGAGCCAAGTGTTTCTTTTTTGCCATCATTCTATGTCATTGTGCAAACTTCAAGGCATGGGGCAGCTTTGTGCATACCTTTTATTACATCTCTTACAATTCCATATTGAGTGGTTCATGAGGGGAAACAGAGAGTGAAACCACAGAAAATATGGAGAAAAATAACAGAAATGGAATAGAGAAAGGGAAGATGACACTGCTGAAGAAAAATCTATACATCAAATGGAAGATATACATCGCTGATGTCCCTAGGAGCAGCAAACACTGAGCCTGGAAGCAGGTATTAGCTGAAGAGCCAAGCCACATTTTGAGTAAAAATATAAATAGCAGAAGTTTGAAATTCTAACCATAACGTCCATTTAGAAACGTCTAAATGTTGTCCATAGTCTGGAGAAAAATCAATCTTAGTCAACCATTCAGATATCATAGGAGGGTGCAGGGAACTCCATTTAAGTGGAATAACTGCCTTAGCTGCCTGATTAAGGTGAAATAAGAGTGATACTTTATAGGCTGAGGTAGAGAAAGGTGTCCAATTCAGCAGCCAAAAAAAGGGGACACTTAGGAACCTAAGACCAGAAACTGTGAATCATGGAACAAGTCCACCATATATGCTATATGGAACCAACAGAGCCCTGAAACCACCAGCATTGATCAGACACCCCTTGATAATATCTGTGTAATTCTTTTAGGATTTTTCATAAATTTCCAAATTGAAAGCTAATAGAGGAATTCTGGAATATCTTAGACCATTGATCCTCATCATTAGGTAAGCCGAGATCCCTTTATATATATATATATAGAGAGAGAGAGAGAGAGAGAGAGAGAGA
Source organism: Platyplectrum ornatum (assembly GCA_016617825.1). NCBI lineage: Eukaryota > Metazoa > Chordata > Amphibia > Anura > Limnodynastidae > Platyplectrum > Platyplectrum ornatum. Next base: position 4,655 of record JABWIB010009742.1, on the reverse strand, counting down.
GAGAGAGAGAGAGAGAGAGATGGGAAACAGTATGCCTGGACGGATCAGAGGCCGAGCAAAGAGTTTCAAAAAGGGGGTCTTGAAGACAAAGAATTCGAAGCAGAGTGATGCAGAAAGGACCTTACTTTCACATACCTCCAGAATTCTCCTTGTCTAAGATCCAGAAAAGACAAGACCGCCCAACCCTTCATCGAGTGTACAAAGTGGAAGAGTCCGGCATCCAACCACGTCTGGAGAGAGACATCACCGGGGGAAAGCATGCAAAGGACAGGCCACAGTGGAGATAGTGGTGTTATTCTTTGCTTCCCTGCCGGATACAAACCCCTCCTGGTCCGAGTGGATCAAGTTGGGCAGTAAAGTTTTCAGTCTGTTTGCCAATAATTTTGCATAGAGTTTAAGGTCTACAGTACTGAAAAGCCACAGCATATCTTCAGTAAGGTGGCTCCTGTACGGAATGAATATAAGAAGAGGCTCTCTGTGCCTTAAGGGTTTTAGCCAATATACGGCCTGGCTTGTTGCCCCAATGGAAAAAATTGTTATGACAAGTCCGATTTAATTTTGATGTTAAGGAGCTCATTAAGGGACTAACGAGCAGCCACAAATTGCCATGACAGTAGGAGACATTGGGGTTTTGTTTTTAGTCTCCAAGTCAGCAATTGTAACCAACAGGAGATCCCTCTGAGCCCCACCTTGTCGCTTCACCTGTGAACCCAACTGAATAAACCTTCCCCGCAGAATGCATTTATGTGCTTTCCAGAGTAGAGAAGGAGAAATGTCAGTTGAGGTATTCAAGGAAAAATATTCTGCAATGGCCAGGGCATGATCCGACTTGGTAACTTTCCCTATACGAGCCTCCCGCAGTATGTGCAAGTCTCTATGGCTAATAAATAAATAGTCTATTCGGGAGTATGTATTGTGCAGTGGCGAAAAAAAAGGTTTAACCCCTGTAGTATGATTGAGTAACCACCAGGAATCAGAGAGTTGGAAGTCATGAAACAGCCTATGTACCACTCCAGATGTTTCCTCTNCAGATGACAGGAGTGACCAGAGGAAGAATCAAGCTGTGGGTCAAGATGAGGTCTCCACCTACAATCACAATGCCCTCGAAGAGGTCTGAGGTCTTGTGTAGTACTTCTGAAATATAGCCTGACCCGAATTGGGGGCATACATTTTCAGAAATGTAAACAGTTGACCCGGACTGTACAGGTAAAACCAAGAGCCCTAACCTGCAAGAACCTATGCACAGTAACATTCTGAACTGATAGTCTTTTAGAAAAAAGTATAGCCACCCCAAGAGACTTAGCCGCATATTGTTACTAGTGAAACTATGTCTCCTGCACAAAGACCATGTCCGCCTTATCTAGCCTCAAGGAGTACAAGAATTTGGACCGCTTTTGAGGTATGTTTAGGCACTTTGCATTAATAGAGATGACTTTAGGGGAATCAGCCATGAGGAGGGAAAACTAGGGAAATACTGGGAGCAGTGGACCGAACCATGGACAACAGGCACTATCACATACAGCAGGGTGTCTACAAGAAACAAGACAGAAGAAGAAAGACAGAAAGAAAGAAAAAGAAAAAAGAGGATGGAAGGGGAGAAGAGTGGCAGAAGCCGTAGAATTATCTTACAGGTTATTAATCCCAGTAAACATTTCGGACATACAACGCTGAAGGTCGGTAACCTCCTGGCGAATGGAGTCCTGCAGTCGGCAGCACCTTCACATGCATTAATATTTCCCCCACTTCCAGTTTGAGTTGCCCCAAAGCAGAATCAGGGGAAGAATCCAGAGCCGGATGGCACTGTTCCATGTCTTCCGAACAGAAGGAGAGTGAAGGGGATGCAGGAGCTGTCGGGAGCCATGTCGCTGTAAAGCATATGTAAGAGCGTAGGTCAGCCTGAGATCTGCCGTTAGGGTGGGAGCCAGAAGCGTGGTGTTGAGATGAAGGTTTACCCATCCTCATGAGAGCATGTGGGTGGTCAGGGGGTCACATGGCCTTGTTGCTGGTCACATGTGCAGGTTCCCTATAATGTTGTCAACTCTCTGTGCCTTTCGTGTTGTTGTTTCTGATGTTTCATTGTTGAGTGCCTGACTGCTGTTACAGGACTGCTGGAAGCAGAGTGTAGGAGCAGGACCTGAGAGCAGAGGCTCCAGAAATCAGCACCAGCAAGGCAGATTCCAATAAGTAGGTGCAGAGAAGAGAAGCATTGGAGCCCATAAAAATGCCAGTCAGCAGCCAGAGGCCATAGCAGAATCTGCAACAGAGAGGGCCAAATAACTATAACAGCAAGGTGCTGTGGCCGGGGAGATGATATCACCACCGGGACCTCGCCAGGCAGACCAGAATCCTAGGCCAGTCTGGGACCAGAGACGCTGGCAGAAAGATCCAGCAGCCACAGATAAGATCCACAGGAAGTAGGGTAGCTCTGTGTGGAGCAAGCAGAAGCAATACAGAGTTGGAGCAGGGGCGTCTGCTGTTGGAACCCGATGCACCCACAGGAGGCGGGAAGGAGAAGCCAGGGCCTAGAGCAGCCACCCCATGAGCTGTCTGAACCAGGGACTGCTGTCCAAGCAGCTCTGCTGACCTGCACACTGCCCCAGAGAGCCTGGATAGTGACGTCAGATGAGGCTTGTCTGCCAAGGCCTTCACCCTGCCCGGAGCTGGGGAAAGCAGGAGATTGCCGCGGTCAGTCACGGAGCTCTGATGGAACATGACCATGCACTATGTGCCCAGGCCACACCACCCAACATCTGTAAATGTAACATAAATTACAAAATATGCTTTGTTAAATATTTTCTCAGCTCAGAGACAGGAGACTCGTTTGCTACATGTTTATCTAGCAGATAGTTTTAGAAGAAGAGTTCGATGCTCCTGGGATATTGATAAATATTAATTAATTGTCCCCTAACTTGTTATGCTATCAATATTAACCAAGACTCACGGCTGTATCAGTAAAGTGCTGTTATTGTTTCTGCAGAAGGAAGATGCTACAGGGACTAACCAGGAAGAGAAGAGGCAAGTCTTCAGGTACTTGGGACCCTGCCTGTCCTTTATCTTTGGAGGGGAAACATCGTCTCTCATGGATGTCACACTGATCTGTTTTTGTATTGTTGAGAGACTCAACCTAAATTTGTTTCATCCCATAGTTGCTGCTATGTTTACTCTTGTCAGGATACCATTACACTAGATTCCCCTGGTCCTTATATATAGCAGTGACACAGGTAAGGAGGAGAGAGGTCAGTCACCCTGTTTTTCAGGAAGGCACACCAAACATTGCAGAGCCAGTGACACCTCCAGATAAAGTCTATGGAGGTCCTTGGAGTTCTAGAAGGCTCCTCAGGAGAGCAGAGTTCACACACCTCAATTCCGGCCTTAGTCCTGAATGACTCCTCTCCTCTTCATACAGGGACTTTTACCATCTCTCATTTCCTACAGCAAGGACCCCCTCCCACATGGGCATCCAGAGGTGGGGTTCGATGCCATTGGACCCCACCTCATCTTCCCTAGATGACATCTGATCTGGAGTAAAGCCAGACTCATTCCACGTTGCCATCTCCCATTGCTTTTCAGTATTGATGAAGACAGCCCATGACACCCACTAATGTTTACACATCTCACCCTTTGGGACCTGCATAGAGGGGAAGAGGTGGGGAGGTGGCTGACAAGCACAGCAAACTTTAAACAATTGTCAGTATATCTATTTATTAAGGACCACCAGGGATAAAAGTAGGTGACAATGCTGAAACAAGTTACAGAAGTACTGTTGCTATGTCTCGTTTCATCATATTTAAGGAAACTATAATTGTAGACAGCACTGGTGGGCTGGGTGCCTGGACCCTTGTGTTCATAGTAGACTGACTTCCAATGAGAAAAGATTGATGGGTGCAGACTTTAGTCAGCGCTGCTTGTGATGCTCCTGTAGGCAGATATGTGTAGAAGAAATTGATGCTCCTTTACTGTAATTATAAATAATGAATCCCTTCCACCTGCATCCAGTCCATCCGTTAGTACAGTGGAACACTATTTACATTTTAGTAAGGGCAGGGTCTATCAAGTTCTGTCTGGATGCACAGAGCAGCCGGGTACAGTTATATGCAGCAAGTATTTCATGTTAACCACAAGCAATACCAATATGTAATGTTTCCATTCTATGTAATGTTTCCATGCTATGTAATGTTTCCATTCTATATATTTCCATTCTATGTGTGTATTGTTTCCATTCTATGTGTGTAATCTTTCCATTCTATGTGTGTAATGTTTTCATGCTATGTGTGTAATGTTTCCATGCTATGTAATGTTTCCATGCTATGTATGTAATGTTTCCATGCTGTGTTTGTAATGTTTCCATGCTATGTGTGTAATGTTTCCATGCTATGTAATGTTTCCATGCTATGTGTGTAATGTTTCCATGCTATGTNTGTAATGTTTCCATGCTATGTGTGTAATGTTTCCATGCTATGTAATGTTTCCATGCTATGTGTGTAATGTTTCCATGCTATGTAATGTTTCCATGCTATGTGTGTAATGTTTCCATGCTATGGGGGAAATTTACTAAAGGTCGAGTTTGATTTCTCGCCTGTAATGGTCGTGTTTTTGTGCGAGTTTCTGTTTTAAAGCGAGTTTAGTATTCACTGTAGGTCGTGTTTAGATAGACT
>JABWIB010009741.1:4957-16496 GCA_016617825.1 Platyplectrum ornatum | reverse complement strand
GGAGTTACCATTTTTATATTATTCTTTAAAAAAAACGTGGTATAGAATAGACAGATAACTAAAGATTGATGGGGGAATACAGGGGGATATAAGAGGACTGTAGTAGTAGTAGACGCACTCACAGAGACTTGAATCGCTGATAAGAAAAACTCATGATAACGCAACAATNCACCTTCAGAAAAGCCACTAATGTTGGTGGCTGAAATGTCTAATTTTTTTTTAAGCATCATGAGAAACTGAAATATCAAAGTTTTTATCAGTTGAAGTCTTTGAATTATTACAAGAAGTCAGGAGGTTTACCCTGAAGTTAAGCAGAGTGCTGGTATCCTGGACAATTGTGTGATATATATATATATATATTTTTTTTATATAATTTTTTTCTAAATCCCGTTACATACAATTATAAAACATTTCCAGAATACACAAGACACTTCAAAAACTATAAAATTATTTCAATTAACAATTAAATTAATAATTAAAAAAATATAAAAAGTAAAAAAAAAAATCTCTTTAAACCAGGCAGTACATTATAATATTCATTATAGAATAGACACTTTGTTACTCTACCTAGAAAAACATATGTGGGAAGGACTATTATTTAAATAAATCATATGTTTTGCAAAATACCAACCTTACCTTTATCCTACTGGCAGCTATACAATGCTATTTCTAAAATATAGCCCGGCACCTGCAGGTCTGTTACACATACAGGTCTGGTCAGTTGGGTGTGTTTAGCTAGTGAATACATAGAACAAATCATACAGGTTATAACATCAATGGCTGGTAATTTGGGTATCAGCAACATGTCAGACCTGCAAGTCTGTTACTCATACAGGTCTGGTCAGTTGGGTGTGTTCAGGCAGTAGATTATATTGAGGAAATCATTGCCTTCATTAAGGTTTATTGAGTCTCCTTCATATCAGCAACATGTTCATAGGAAAAACAAGACATTTACCCTCTANTAGGGGGTCACTGCTGTGTGTGATTTCTATTTTTCTGGCGAGTATTATAGTACACTATTATGCTGAATGGCACACATGTATAACCTACAAAATTCCACCTCTGCCCCCTGGGAAGGAATCAGAAGACATAGAAAATTTCAGGTAAGTCCAATTATAAGAAAATTGTTTCAGAAATAGTGTGACTACTAATACAACTGATATTCTTAGGTTATATGTATTAAAGCAAGTGTAATGAAGTGTGTTATATTTAAAAGATCTTCCTGCATAGTTGGTACAGAGACACACAAAATAGAGGAGATTGTTAATTGTCATGTATTTCATTCATTTAGACCCTTTTAATGCCATAGGAATACAATGCGGATAATGCCGATCTGCATTATTTTTACTATGCACTGCACAGAGCTGTTCCTGAATTTCCAGTTAGACTCTCCAATATGCCCCATTCCACCAGACACACAATACTCCATTCCTGAGCCTCCAGCTGTTACTCCATGGTTGCCAACTCTCCCTGAATATGAGGGAGACACCCTGAAAAGTGGGTGATCTCCCTGACTCCCTGAAGTGCTGGATAATCTCCCAGATGCTCATTCAGGTGAACAAGACATTGTGTTATGATAGAAATTACACATTGTGTCCTATTTCTATACAGATAATGAAGTTACTGGTTCTCCTATTTACAACTATTCACAATAAATAGTGAAAGTGATAATTTACTGACAATATAAGAAATAATAAATATTGATGCAGATATTTTTATTGTGAAATAGTTCCCATGGCAGAGCTAGACACACCCATGGGTGGAGCTATACACAGGACACACCCCTTTGGGGCACAAGTTACACCCCTTTGGTGAAGCGCTTGTCACAATCTCCCTGAAATCCATTTGCAAAAGTANNNAACCCTGTGTTACTCACATGGTTGTAATGAAATAACTGGAGTTTAATTCGTTTCTTCTTCATAGCCCTGGAAATGTTGGTAGCTCAGGGAAATAGTGTTCTGTACCTAGTGGAATCGGTCATGTTGGAGAAAAATTGTATGTTTCAGAGATGAGAATTTCATGTATGGGTTGGAAAGGTTTTTTTTACTGATAAATGATTAGAAGCTTATTTATAGAGATATACAAGTGTGTTTATAATGAGACAAAAGAGGCAGCTGACTTGGGAAAACTGAATTTTGACACACACATGGCACTCTAGGGAATCCTTATTCTTTTATATTGGCTTTTTATCCAAAAACTATAGACCACATGGACCTGGGGCTGAAAATTTTAAAGGACTCATTGCAGTGGACATGACCAGTGACACATGGGTGTGACCAGTGTGGTGTAGGGTGGTAAATTATATGTTGGCACATTAACTATACCCTCCCTTATTGCACATAGTACACAATGTTTTTGTGCTTCTGTGTGTGAGGGTGGATGTCTGACAATTATCTTTATGCACCTCAGTCTAAAGATGAGGCTGTAGGTGTAGGCCTTTTTTCATATGGAGGCCTGGGGCTATAGTCCCATCCACCCCATTGTTAATGTGGCCCTGTGTATGTGTGTAATATATATATATATATATATATATATATATATATCTCAAACGATTTTCTAAATGCTTTAGATTGAATAGGATATACTGAGAAGAATATTATATGCAATATGCTAAATTAAGTTTGCAAAGTTAAGTAACTTCATGTAAACACACAGGAGTCAATGATGTAAATACATATGTCAGTCTAGCCTCTAAAACCAACAATTTGATATCTATCCCCTCCTCATCTAAGTGGAGAAACAAGTGCCACTGGCATAAAACGAAAATCCCTAATTGTATGGCCACAATTAAAGAAATGTCTAGCATGTCTAGTTTTTTACCTACCCCACCTTTGATATAAGTCTTCCCAACTTATATTTATAAACACGTACACTGGATAATATAAACCACATATTTACTGTCATATGTAATCCTATGTCGGATTTAAAATTTAAGGTCCCTGGTGTGATGTTGAAAAAATTCACCCTCAAGCATATGTTTACAATTGACACAATTGCTACAAGGATAAGCCCATGTCTAAAGCTAGCCACACACTATAAGATAAATAGTTCCAATTGCGGTTAACCTATTCATCAGTAACACAGAATTTACACTCAATGGCACAGGACAGGATCTCTGCAACATGACGCTTATATTTCAGAGATCAATACTAACAGATCTCTAGTTGAACTTAGTACACTGACCATGGTACCGATATGACAATCNTCTGGTCTCAGATCACTGTCCATGGTCCCAACATATGACGTACTATCTGGTGTAGAGGTTTTTTTTAATCCACTAANAGCAAACATACTTTATAAATGAAGGTGATATATATGGATATGGATGCTATATTTGCATGTCTTACTAATATTTACACTCCAACATGGCAATTGAAGCGTTGGCAAAATTTTCGTTCTGTAATGAAACTCTTGAATGCTACTACTTACTGAATAAATAAAGGCATATATGCGGCTCTCGTCGTTCTTTCTCTGTCCATTGCCACTCCATCTGCTGTTCCTCCGCTTTGTCCTGTCCNTTCCCCATCTCTGTCTTGNCCTCTGTGGACCACTGTAGCCACTGGAGCTGTCTCCATCTGTGTCCTGNGGACTGGAGCATCCTCATTTCTAATTGTAATTAGTGATTTGGGTTGGGAGTAGGGTTGATGGGTTACACTGGGGGTAATTGTAATGATGAAAACATTAATGACACTCTCAGATTGGTGAGTAAATCTTGGNGGTCTTTTAGTTTCCACAGATCAGTGGAAGGGAAAGAATAAAGTCAGTTCAGTAAATATATGGCAGGGCCACTGTCAATCGCTGCTCACAAAGAAGAGGACCACTCTCTTGCAGAATTGATACACAATATACAAAAGAAAAGAGAAGAGAAAACTGCATTAGAGGAGGACTTGTTGAAATTGTCCATAGTCTGATGCGTTTCTTCATTGCAGTTTTCTCCACTGTTACAACTGGTTTGAGGAACGGCACCACTTTTGCGTTACCACTGCATCCAACTGATTTATTTAGAATGGTAGTATTTGTCTTTATTGTGGATGGAAGATGGAATAAGATGTGGATAAGATGGAACGTGTGACGTGTTCTCAGGATTAATTTCTGTGTTCTCGTTTCAGTTCACAAGTAATTTTTCAGAAGAAGGAATGCACTTGTGAGTCTATGGAAAAAGGGGTGCAGCTGTATCGNCTCAAGGACTACTTGGATGCAAATGATGTCCAGGCTGCTGAGGACAGGCGTAAAAAGGAGTATGAACNTTTCAAGAGGAGGTAGGTAGAGTATAGAATGTAAATAGATGTATAGAACAGTTTCATGNTGCGTGTGTCAGAGAAAGCAGTGGAAACCAAAAAAATACTCTTACCATTGCACTTAGGATTGGTGAGATAGCCTCCTAATTTACATCAATGTCCTGTAATATTAACACCCAATATTCATAACGCACTGACACACACAGGAAGTTCTTAGTCATTTGCCACCATTACAAAGAAAACTGTGACAGATGTTTGTGTCGCCTCCTGGAGTTATGAAGAGAGAAGTAAACTCCTAAGCGCCGAGAAGCCTACGTGAAAATCACAGCGTGGATCATCATAGCGCCTCCCATGTTCATCAGCATGCCTATTCCTGCCTATAATGTGTAGATTAGGCACGTGGACATGCAAAAAGCAGATATTACAGTTTAGGTAAATTATACAAGTGACTTACGTGACCTCCGTAAAACTGGATCCGGTCCGTAACACTTAAGCTGGCCACACACTATAAGATAAATTGTTCCAATCTAAAGCTTTTTTCAAGAGTGGGTAAAACCATGTTGAATTGCAGGGGAGGCAAACTTAATTAATTGCTGTAATCAGTATTACAGGTGAGAGATGATGTTTCCAGCACAAGTGTAATAACAGTGTAACAGTAACACTGGACAGTATCTGTGTGCAAAATGCAACAATAAAGTATTCTCCCTGCATGCACACACTGACATTCATTTTACCTCCCCTGCAATTCAACCTGGTTTTGCCCACTCTTGAAAAAAGCTTTAGATTGGAACAATTTATCTTATAGTGTGTGGCCAGCTTAACTAATGAATCAAATGAAATGACTAGCATCCAGTAGTTGCTTTGTGATACCAACCATTAACTGGAAGAAATAAAATGCAGTTTGTTGTGACTGTATCCTGTATGCGGTATATGCAACTGTATAATATACTCTTTCTACACAGGGAGCAGATGCAAAATGTGTTGGTGGCACCTCCAAACTCCCCATTAGGTTACCCTATACATGGAGTACAAGTAATGCCACTAAACACAATCCTGCTGCCAGGTAAGATGGAATAACATTCGTAGCTCACACATTTTTGGTAACTGTGTATGTATGTTTCGTCTTTACATGCTTTCACAGTGTAACAATATTAAACATACTAGATGCTTTCCATTGTCAAATAATTTAATTTTTTTGTATTTATGTTTTGTTGTTTCTATATTAGGTCTGAAAGTTAATGCTGTTCTTCCAAAATATTCGGTAATGTATCCACAAACACAACCAGGCTAATACTTAATTTATAACTGTGATTTTAGAATAGGTTATCACCCGCCTCTGTTACACAATGTAGGCTTATTATATGCTGTTTGGCCCATAGGGACAATCTTGGACCACCTCCCCCATAGTATACCACCTTATGCCCAATGCCTAATTCCCCCAGGAAGACCGACCCTCACAGGGATGTTGCCCCCTGCATGATTTGGCTCCACGAGATCTGGCTATGTCCCAGAGAAGATGTTTAGAATGAGATAACCTCTTCCCTTTCTAGATGTCAGATAGTACCAGACATTCCCAGAATTAACCTCTCATGTACCAGCCTGTGCTTTCAGCAGATGAGAGTACNCACAATACACATAACACACAGAAGCAGGGACGCTCTGCCAATCTGGCATATGCCAGTATATTTACTAAGCGCCCATAGCAACCAATCAGATTCAAGCTCTCAGTTTAATTTTACACACTGGAGAATGTGAACTTGAATCTGATTGGTTGCTATGGGCAACATCCCCACTTTTCAATCTGCAATCTCCTGGTAAGCGACAATATCACATGCAAACTCCACAGCAGGTGGGCCTGTGGGCCTCAGATGCCAGGGCTGATTTTTAGTCCCAGACCGGCCCTGCACAGAAGTGTAACACACACACATACTAAATATTACTGAGGTCATTTATTCCAGTGTCAGAATAAATATTCAAAATAAAGTCCTTTGTGTGTCTATTCTTTTGCTTATTTCTGATCTCCACTGCTGTTTTCACTTGACTCATGTTACCTCATTGTTTAGTTTAACTGTTTGTTTATTATTGCACATNTCTAAATCTCCTTTTCCCTTTATCCCTTTATCTGTGCCTGAGTTTCCACACCTGAGGCTACATTTCAGGGGTGTGGACCTGCTGGGTACCTACCAAACAAGACTATCCTCCCCANAAAAGGCCCTAGTAAAGACCAGCCTATGTGCAACCTCATAACAACCTATTATATGATTATTAAGCCTACGTTTTTTCTTCTTTTTCTTTGGCAGGTGACTCTATACGCCACTCTAGGAACCATTGATATTCACAGAAATCTATCTACAGTGTCTGAGTTTCAAGTGTATGGGAGAGGAGAACAAAATCTGACCATATGTACCTATAACCTCCATATATTAAATCACATTCTCAAATTCGTTACTTATACAAGCACAGTTTATAATATTGATACTGTGGATATAGGTAAGAGCTAACTACATATTTAATATAATTACATCTACTGTATACTGTAGTGTACACAGTAGTGGATATATATTATATGTATATTTTTACTGATAAATTTATTTATTGTGTTTTATTTATCTTGTTGAGCTTTTTAAATGTATTTCTTTTGTATTTCATTATTTTCACTAGTGATGTTTTCCATGGGCAATCATATGGCTCAAATCCCAGTTTCAATAAGACAGCCACCTATTGTCCGTTTACATGACCCTGGCCAAGGTAAAGTATAAGATATATTTAATGGATTAATGTATTCCACTTGTGTTATTGCTGGGGTAAAATAGTGTTCATACAAATATGCTGACATGTGTGGACATCAGACAAAATACACTGGTCTGGTATTAAGAAGGATAATGAATGGCACCTTCACCCACAAGTTTTTTATGAATGAATCTCTAGTATACACATCTATGTGCATCTGTGTGATGGAAAATGTATTTCTCANTGCTCAAATGGGACAAATGATCACCTGGATTTTCCAGCTATCTGGGGCTACTTTGTTTTCCAATCCCAGGGGACCTTTGGAGTATTTGCAACCAAACCTTCTAGAGGTTAATAGCAGCACCACTGTAGACTCCTTGAGGTGGGCCGAGTGAGCGATGGAAATAGCATAGTAATGGGTGGTGTCTGTGGATTCCCCTACGTATGGAGGGGATACCATTGCATCGCGCTGGTTACCGCATTTTTAACTAAGCGATTCCGGTCCTATATATGTTTGTTTATTATGAAAGACTTTTTATTTTAATCAAATAATATTTTTCATGTTTTTATTATGAATTCTAAATATTTTCTTTACAGAAGGGAAACTTAGCTCAATAGTTACAATTACCACAAAGACCTTTCTGCGCTATGACAAACTACGGGAGATGTTAAGAAGTATACGTCTCTACTATCCCGATATAAAGGTCATTGTAGCCGATGACAATGAAGAGCCTGAAAAGATTGAAGATCCGAATGTAGAACAGTACATTATGCCATTTGCAAAGGTATGTTTATTAATATATTTGATTTCATCATAAATTTGGTCATGCAGAAACAGTAATGTGTTGGTTTAGGTTGATGAACCAGAATTCCTGACAGTGGTGAGGTTCATAATGGTAAACAGGTGATAAGCACAAAACAACAAGACAGAGCAGACAACAACATCCGAAACCGGTAAGACAGGTTCCGAGTAGATTGGCACTGATAGTCAAAGCCCAAGGCTGGAGTCCAGGGCTATGGGATTGGAAAAATGGGGATGTTGCCCATAGCAACCAATCAGTTTTAAGCTCTCAGTTTCATTTTACATACTGGAGAATGCGAGCTTGAATAGTAAATTTAGTAATAATCAATAATCCCAGTCATGTGTGCTGGATAGGGTAGGGAATAAATAGCCTGGTGCAAATCATGAGGCTGATGAAGAGACACATGACATCAAACACAGAAGCAAAACAGACAGTGGCTCCTCTGGTGGGATCTGCAATGACATGACGACGGAGGAGTCCCCACAGAACAAGATGGCAGAGAAGTCTTTACAGAACGATCTAGCAGTTAATGGTAGTCTCCAATCTCCAATGACTCCACTCTCCCTTAGCTAGTGGTAGAGTACTTTAGTATCTGTCTCTCTTTGAACCCAGTAACCTGATTTCCCACGGGTCCGACACCACTGCGGCCTATACACTCTGCATTTCTCCAAACCGCTATCAGCTCCACTTCAGTCTCCACACAGTCTCTCTCCAGGGTCTCGCTGAAGGTTGGTCGATGTTAACAGGAATAAGATCTGCTGCATTTGTTTGATAACCCCTAGTTCCTCAAATACGGTAATTTGAAGATTATCATTTGGAATGTAAATTATATAAGGAGGGAGTCATTTATGGTGATGGGGGGGACAAGTCACACCCCATTCATGGACATGGACTCCCCAGGTGTACTGACTTTAAAAACACACAGAGTTTCCAATGTTTGCAAGAAAGAAGCTAGTGCACTCCTATGCCGCTCCCCTCTCACAGACAGATTTTATCTGACTTACTTTGTTAGCCCCAATTAGGTACTGACTGATTAGGGGGTAGGGGAGCACTAATTGCCCTCTGTATACGAATATTCACTGGAGTGTCTAGTTTTATTAGTTCCTATTAAGATGCTCCCGTACTATTCAATTATAAATGTTTTGTATGCCGTGACCGAAGTACCTAACATAAGACAGCCAGCACTTTGTTCTTAGCATATAATATGTACATAAAAATTTTTAATTAACTAGTTGTATTTTCTTGAGTAGTGTTTTTCCTTGCTCCACAATGACTGGTGTCTTTTAAAAATTAAGCTCTCCATTGTGTTACGTACATGACCTCAGTTATGTCATCCAGAGCACATTAGCCTTTGTGAGCATATTATACAGCTGTGGGAGAAAAGGTTGCTCAGGATTCACTCCTTGCGGACTCTTTTCTCGTAAGTCATGTGTCTGCATCAGTGGTTAAAGTGGAAATTTAGAAGTGGGGGTATGGACATTCAGAAGTGGCGGTATGGAAGCTCAGAAAAGAATTGAAAGAAATTTTTTTTTATAACACTTTTATTCGTTCGAAGTTTACATTTTTTAATTACATCAGTGGGAGAAGTGCTGGTATGGCATACCCCCGTATACACCCCCACTTTGAGCCCTGGTCTGCATTGCTTCTCGTTTAGCAGGAGGGAGGAATAGAGGTGGCACACGGCAGATCTGTATAACTGAAAGCAATACAGTACTGCTAGGAATAAACCAGCCAACATAGCATCACTGACCAACAATCACTGAGCAGCATATTACTGATAAGACTATGATTTTAGTCACAAAGAAATTCAGGGCGCAGTATATTGGGTGGCACCACTTTTATACTTGAGAGGGGGCTCCGTTGCACCAATGATCTGATGCCACTGGGTGTAAGTGAGGACAGGAGAAGGTATTATACATGTGTAGCTGAGGACACAGAAGTAAGTTAAATTAAATATTTATATAGTGCAGTCAACAGCGGTGAATGAAAGAATACCATTATGTTTTGTTGCAAATGGGACCAATAGTTTCCATACATTCAAACTGTACCTAGCTGGTGCAGTATCATTTTTAACTGCATAGTGGCCCCTATAAAATCAGATTTTTATAAAAATGTTTTGGCTATTTGTTTCTTAGATCAGAATACTGCTGTGAATTAACTCCTCTCTCTTTATCTAGGGCTGGTTTGCAGGTAGAAATCTTGCTGTGTCACAGGTGACCACAAAATATTTCCTTTGGGTTGATGATGACTTTCTCTTTACAAAGGACACAAAAATTGAAAAGCTACTAGAAGTGCTAGAGAACACTGATCTGGATTTGGTGAGTGTCACTGTATTCCATTCTTTTAGTGTGTATGAACAATATGTCGACATTTGGTCACATTAAAGTTGTGCGATTACCTGATTGTTCATGTGTATCAAATTGTCTTCAAATTACAAATTATTACCCAGAAAACTTCATTGCTTGGATTCCATTTCATGTCACATTAAACATACTTAAGTTTAAAACACTTTCAATGCTAACAGTTAAATTACATGTAAGGCTTCTGTGCAGGGCCGCCACCAGGAATAGTGAGGACCCTGTGTGTCCACCCCCCCTGTGATATCATAACATTCGTCACTTAGATGCCAGTACTACGCCAGAACAACAGAGGGAATACAGATAGTAATTCTCTCTGCTGCTTCTGTAATTTGTAGACCGCATATTGTCAANTCTAACACTACTTCTACATTTCAGTGGCATCTTTTTCAGCTGCACCTTTATACATTACTATGCAGTACACCGTCCAATGTAAAATACAGCTATTGCCATCGCACAGTGACATTTCAGTCTATAACTTAGTGTTTGTACATTGTAGTACTATTATTATGTTTCTCTTGTATCTAGGTGGGAGGCAGTGTAGCAGGTAACCACTTCAGCTTCAAGCTGTCTCTGGAGGAAGGTGGGGATGAAGGAGACTGTTTACATTGGAGAGCAGGGGGTTACCATACAGTGCCAGGCTTTCCCAATTGTGTCTATGCTGCCGGAGTGGTCAACTTCTTTCTGGCCGCAACAGACCGAATCCTAGGGGTTGGATTTGACCCGAAACTAACCCGGGTGGCACATTCAGGTAAGTGTTATCTCTTATATTGAAGTGTGCTAGATTGCATGATGTAGGATTTTGTGGCAAATGAATATGTCTTATCATTGAAAAGTCTAATACACACATGATTATATATTTGTNTTATTCTTAGTACCTGTATGAAAACATATCAAAGTCTAAGGGGTGTAGTATGAATGTTCAATATTTAGCTTGCCAACATTCATACAGTAAATTAAATTCAGTTTGCAAGATATGAATGTTGACAAATGCAATGTCATTAGAGTTCTGTACTTGACAGCAGTGAATTTGACAGTACTGTTNTGTCAACCATAGTATTAATTAATGAATAGATTTTTACATGGCGCCATCANATTATGTAGCAGTTTACTGTTTCAGCAGTCATTAAGCCATGACTGGGACAGAATGGGTAAGGAAGCCGACCCCTGTCTGCAACCTTACACTCTTATATTTCACAAGCATCCATGTATTGTTTTATAGTGCAATGGCAGAGTGAATATGTGGATGTCAGTGGTTTGCATCTGAAAGTATTATATGATAATACTAGTTTGACCAGATTAATGTATACTTCATACCCCTTTTCCACTGACAAAAAAAACCCGGGTTTATTCACCTAGACCCAGGTTTAGTTTGGTGGAAAAGGGTCCCAGTAAATTAAACCCGGGTAAT
>JABWIB010009739.1:7740-18682 GCA_016617825.1 Platyplectrum ornatum | reverse complement strand
GGCATTATCACCGCTGCGCTCGATAGCTAAGGTAATATATTACTTCACAGTCCAGCCGTTTGTGTGAATGAAGGGGGATGTGTGAAAAGAGCGGGAAGGGGTGGGGGGGGGTTTGTACGATACTAAAGGTAACGAGCAAAACTAAAAGAGATATGTAAAGGACTATAGTGAAGATAGGATAGAAAGGTAGAGATGATAGAATAAGAAACCGAGAGAATGAACACCCTAAACACAGAAACCTTTTCTACCGACTACTTGCTGTTTGACTGCACGATCTTCTCTCAAGGCTTCCTGAGGAGAAAGGACCCTTACTTCCTGTCTGGTCTCCCCTTTTGTTCCCTTGCTGACCCCGCCCCCTTGGGCTGATCTTTCCAATCACATCTCCTAGCTTGTGGTGTGACTGGGACTGGCCAGCCAGTGGGTTTAACCCCGCTCAGGTTAATTTTAACCTTACACTCCCCAAGACGACCACCCAACTTTTCCACTCAAAATATAGAGTTTGTTCCCCTTAATTTAAGAGCATAGGAAAAGATATGGAGAGACACAGCAGTGTTACTACCAGGACTGAGGAGTATTACTATGGAGAGACTGTGTGTGACATTACCAGGACTGAGGAGTATTACTATAGAGAGACAGTGTGTGACATTACCAGGACTGAGGAGTATTACTATGGAGAGACAGTGTGATAATACCAGGGAGAGAGACCTACATACCTCTAACATTGACCTATGGAGATAAAGGAGTCATCAGCTTCTCACACATGCTTGAGTGCTGGTGACTGAAGGGTTACTGCTGTGCTGGAGGAGAAGGGGGATGTGTACAGAGAGCTGCTCCTGCCGTTGCACATGAATGCAGGCTGAAGAGAGCTGTGAAGGGGTCCTGGAGAAGATCTGATTATACACAGTCATTATCAGTGCTGTAGTAGCTACAGCCAACCAGACTGTGTGTGTCAGTTGAAAAAGTATCTTGAAAGTCTCTTGAAAGTCTCTGTTTTGTTTCTTAACCATTAAGAAACAAAACAGAGACTTTCAAGATACTTTTTCAACTTTTATTATTTGTTACACTTATTTTTAATATNTTTTGTACACCATTGCTATATGAATAAACCGTTAATATAACATCCACGATCCGGAGCATTAAAGATTAGAACGCCAGCCTTGCCCCCGCTACCAAGGGGAAGCAATTATTCCAACCGCACGAACGAAGCAGGAGACGCCCGAACCGGAAGCAGTTTAGACGGAAGACCGGAAGTCACACGGGGAAAGGACGAAGAGGCACCGGCGTGCCCAACAGTGAAGAGACCCGAACACCGTAAGGAGACACGAAAGAAGAGGGATCCCCCCCCCTCTGGGAGAAAACACAACGTGAGCAACATAGACGCGGCACCTGAGTGAGACCACCCTGTGAGACGGAGCCTGATGATCACCACAGATGACACCAACCCGGAGAACCCTCAATTGAAGCGATACTCCAAGGGGAAAAACGAGTGAGTACATTAAGCACCTTTCAGTACTATCTGACTGTGAACGTACTACACTATCTTTCCCCCACTTGTCCATTTATCTCCCCACATGTGACTCCACCACCCGCCACGTGAGTCAACCAGCCGTAGTGAACACATAACTCTACAAGCAAACGACCAAGCGGCCAAAGGGTGAGTGCACCCATAATCAAAAACATACCGTTATCCTGAACTTACTTTACCATCACATCTTTCTTTCTCTTAACCCCCCCCCATTGCTGCATACATGCACTGCAAGAGACCCCTGGATCAACAACACAGCAGCGTCAACCCCAGGATCCCAAGTTTTGGACACTGACAATGGACATTGCCTGACTTATATAATTATTACAATTAATGATCCACATCTGTTAAAATATTAAAGTTACACTAACACATCCCTCTTTCCCCAGAAGGGCTATAATCACTCTCCCTTCTTTTCCACACACACCCGCCAAAACTAGTCACAGTGCGCAGCACCTCACACGGTCTCCTTTTCATAAACAAATGGTGAGTATTTGTCAGAGCCATTAGGAAAAACAGCGGTATAGCAATATTAGCTAATATTGTACATGCTATACTGCTGTTTACCCTGATAAAAGTCATATGTAAACAACTGAAATGTCAGACCTATGACCATGACACAATAAACTTCCATGGCTTTTCACCAAGTTACCAAGTCTCCTGAGTGCCTGACTACTATTCTCTTGTATATCAGCAGATTTTAATATTATTTCATTTAAAAAAATAAAATTTTTATTTGATCTTATGTTGATATATAATATATATTTAAATATATTAACCCTTTTCCTTGTTAGTGTCTTTATATGCTGCTCGACAAACAACATTATCCTCATAGCGCATTAGTCCGCCATATGAAGTTAGCGATGCAGACACAGAACTACAGCCAACAGCAGCAGGTAAATAAGCAACATATTTTTCACACGGCACAAAACCTGTCAATATTTAAACATTATTTGAAAAATATCCCAGACCCTTTTTTAATTAAATAAAAGGTACTGCACATTAGTTTTACAAACAAAATACATACAAAAATGTGTAATCATGAGGGAGATTTCTGAAACATTACAAAATGTGCATGTTGCCCATAGCAACCAAACACATTAATTTCAACATTTTTTTACACTAGCTACAATTTCAATGTTTACCAAATTTAAAACACATTTGCTTTAAAATAAATTCTTCACATTGTGGGACTGATTCAGAGTTTGGGAGTAAGGGCAAAACAGATGCAAGTGTAAAACCAAACATAGAACTACAGAGGAGGCAAGTTTAAATTGTGAAAACAGATTTAGAATTGAGAGGTTAAGTTTTATAGATCAGATCTAATTCACAGATTCAACATGCAATTATGCAGTTCATGAGATGTTTGCGCAAAAGCAAAGTGTTCTCTCACATTGCAACAAGGATTTGCTCAGCTCTACACTTGCATCTAAAAAAGATGTGAGTGTAACTCTGGATCAGCCCCTGTTTCTCATATTTAGATGACATCAATACACTCACCTTGGTTCCAGAACGAGAAATGGATGAATACATTGCTCCCAATACAGAGTCAGCACCAAGAGTGCTTCAAAAA
The DNA here is from genome assembly GCA_016617825.1 of Platyplectrum ornatum. Classification (NCBI taxonomy): domain Eukaryota; kingdom Metazoa; phylum Chordata; class Amphibia; order Anura; family Limnodynastidae; genus Platyplectrum; species Platyplectrum ornatum. The sequence goes on along the minus strand of JABWIB010009739.1, from coordinate 15,584 downwards.
CCTCAAACCTCAATCGTCATCAATGCCACAAGCAAACAACCGAAACACCAACAACAACACCCACCCAGTCTCCAAGATCCCGAGGAAGGGGCCCTAGAAAGAAAGAGTAGCCACTTCAAAGGAAGGGTGTCTGAGAAAATCTCTGCGAAAGAGAAAAATAGATTAAAACAAAATGAAAGAAAACAATTGGGACTGCAGTTGTTCAAAATGGACATTTACAACAATTCAAAATCATTGTTTAAAAAAAATCTTAAAAACCATAATAAATGTTACACATTAAAAATTTCTTTTTGTGACATAGCTAATTTTGTATTATTTTGTATCATTTGGAAAATAAAACAGTGTTGTACTATATTAAAAGGTAAGTGTTTTAAAAATGTGCCAATCACTCTGCCAGTCTTCAGGAAGTGAATGGCACTCATTAAATTGTGCAGCCCAGAAACTCCATTAGACTGCTCTATCTGCTATCTGTTCACCCAGTCATATAAGCTCAAGAGGTTTGTGCGGTTAAGCCTGAATATCTTCACTACTTCCTGAACAGGCAAAATGGCCATGACCAAATGCACAAAAAAGGCGTGCACGCCCTGTAGATTCAGCCATAGCAAAAATCACAAATCCATGTTTAATTTAAAAAAGTGCTTATATAGTGCTGCCCATTAGCGAGATGGTTCATTTCGCATGGGAAAGGCACCTCTTTTGATATCAGCGGTTTGAACCCATCTCAAGTGCGATTTAATCTTGAAAACACATCTTGACCCTTAGTTAATTTGAAATGTGCATCATTTAAAAAAAATCAACCAAGCAATTTCAAATAAGCAATTTGAAATCAATTACATGACAAACAATTTCACACCATCTCAAGCATTAGTAAATCCCAAAATGGCCAAATCGAGACCAAAATTGCATTGTTAAGGCAAGATGGCCAGATCGACCTTTAGTAAATTTTCCTCCTGATCTCTTAGCAAGATTAAAAGGTATGAACCTAAATTTACTAAGCAGGGGGATTGAAGGGAGATTGAAAGGTGGGGATGTTGCCCATAGTAATCGGATTCAAGTTCACATTCTCCAGTATTTAAAATAAAGCTGAAAGCTTCAATCTGATTCAATCCCCACTTTTTAATCTCCCTGCTTAGTAAATTTAGTTGGACTATAAGATCTGTTTGGCTTAACCTTTTCAAAGCCACACATTTTGGTGATGGAACTTACTGAACAATTGTGAACATTCTTAAAGTTTGAAGAGAACGTGTGTTTGTCAAAAAATCACTGCCCATTTCAGACATTTGGCAACTGTAGCAGTTGAAAGGGAAATACCATCACCCATCGCACCAATTGAAGCAAGAGGTGGAATTTTACCCTCCATATGCTGCAGCGACTGGGGGAACAACAGCAAGCTATTAGGTCATACACCTCAAGCGATGATTTAGGAAGAGAGAGGGATTTTACCTGAGTGCAGCACACTTGAGACTGATTTCAGTGTTATGCAAAATCTTGAAATCTGGTCTGGCTTAAAAATCATCCCCACTTATGGCAACACCACTACTGTGAGTCCGATAACATCGCAATGATCCAAAGAATGGTTGTGGACTATGAACGATTATGTCAAAATATTAACTTCTGCCTTGTCATTCCAGTACTGGGAGGAAAAAAAGTCTATTTAAAATCAATCCCCTGTACAAATTAGCTATCCATTTCTTAGGCTGCCCACCCTCCAGCGTATACCTGGAGAGAGTTTTTAGCACAGCCGACAATGTGATTAGCTATAGGCGTAGGAGGCTAAACCATCAAAAATTAACTACTCATTTAAAGATGAACAGCTGTCCCACAAACAACAATCGGAGACTGTCACAGTAGATTCAAGTGGAGATGAGCTAATATTGTGTGATGATGATAACCCCAATAGTGATGAGGCTGATGATGAGGGTGATGACAACTCCAACCTTGAGGATGATGCCAAGCATTTTCCTTAAGCCCCTCACTACAGCCAAATTATACAAAATTAAATCGCTCTTTCTTTTTCATTCCATGGTTTGTTTGTTTTTTATTACAAATCTAAAGTACATGGGAGCCCATATTAACCAAAGAGTTAAGCCACAGCATCTGTTTTGCTGAACTCCTTGGATAATTAAACCGCATAAGGACTAGTCTAATCTCCTGCAATGTCTTGAAAACCCTGCTGAACATGTGGAGACAGCAGATACAAAATGTAATGTACTGGCTAATTCTGGTTTCTCCTGCTCTTCTGGTGTCTTTTTTAACTGGCCTCTGCAGGCTTTATGAGCCATGTCTGCGACTGATGGCATGAGGCGGTGGTGGTGGGTAATGTACCAGCTAATCCTGGTTTCTTCTTGTCTTCTTTTGTTACTGAGAAATCACTCTGTGGGCTTTATTAGCTATTTCTGGTGACTGATGGCATAGGGTGGTGGTGGTGGGCAATCTACTGGGCTAATTCTTGTTTCTCCTCGTGTTCTGGTTCTGGACCGACTGAGGTGGCATAAGGTGGTGGGCAATGTACAGGGTAATCTTGGTTTCTTCCACTCTTCCTGTTTTATTATGGAATCACTCTGTGGGCTTTATGAGCCATGTCTGGCAACTGATGGCGTGGGGTGGTGGTAATGGTGGTGGTGGTGGTGATCAATGTACTGGTTAATTCAGGTTTCTCCTCTTCTAGTGTTTGTTTGTTTGTTTTTTTAACTGGACTCTGCAGGCTTTATGAGCCATGTCTGGCATCTGATGGCATGGGGTGGTGGTGGGCAATGTACCAGTTAATCCTGGTTTGTCCTTGTCTGTGCAGGCCTTATCCATTCCATATCTAGTTTGAACTGAAGGCGTGAGCTATTTGCAGTTTCCCTATACCTTAGAAAAGCAAATACTTACTACAACTGCTTCAAACAAAATGATGAGCTGTGAGGTCGTGTGATTTGAATAGAAATGACTGGAAATGGGTGTTTTTCATGTTAGTAATACATACAAGAAACATACAAACTGCATGTTTTAGCTAATTTTAGCATTTAAAAGAAAAAATACAGATAAAAACTAAAACCTACACCAAAAGCACAAAAGAATTGTAGAAGCAAAACCAAAACATGAGGGATATCTCTCATCTCTATTTATTATAAATGTGTTACAATATTTTGGTATAAACATGTAAAACTGTTCATGACTACATTAGGTTTTTTTTTCTAGATGCCGTACTAGATGGACATTATCCACTTTTATCCATGAAGACTGAGATATTTAAAGGTAATAACATAATGTTATATAATAAGTTAGCGGTAGTGAACCTATAAGTGCTGGGACTAGATTTACTAAAATTGAAATGGTGTCCATAGCAATCAATCAGATTCTTGCTGGCACTCTCTAGTCTGCAATAGGAAACTGAGATATAAAATGTGTTTAATTGCTATGGGCAACATCTCCACTTATAAGGATATTATAAGGAAGAGAAGGTTGTTGATTATGCTATATTATAAGAAATAGCAGATGTCTATTTCTGTGGATATGGTATTTAAAATAAATGATCCATTCAAACATTATTAGTGATATAATAATGATGTGGCAGTTTGTGGGTGATTGACTTTTTCTAATTTACTTCCCAGATGAATAATGCACTATGTCCAATAAATAATAAATATGCCAAAATTAAAACAACATTATTTATTAATTAAATAAATAAGCTCACAGTTTGTACATAACAAGTATGACTGATGTATCTGTTTTCACATTTCTGAAGCAAGCAAGGTCAATTATCAGGAAAAGCGCACGTACAGAGCCTTTTCAGAGACTTTAAAGACTGTTAATGGCATTATAGTTGGCTTTACATCAGAAACTGCTATATTCTGTTATTATTTTAAGCTTTAAAAGTTTAATGCAACAATCCAAGGAGTATTGCATGAGTACATTAGTGAATTTATGAAATAAGGACCAGTTCCAAACTTAAGTACGTAAGAACTTACAAGTGTAAAGTTACTACTGGGCAAAACCATGTTGAATTGCAGTGGAGGTAAAATGATTACTATGTTAGTTTTGGCATGCAGAAAGAATACTTTATTTTTNCATTTTGCACACAGATACTGGCCAGTGTTACTGTTATGCTCATATGTACGCAAGTCTACATCTTTAACTTTTAACATCTGCGCCAGCAAAATTTGTAAAATCAAACATACTTTGTTCTATAATAGGTGAAAGTGTACACAGGTCTGTAAGTTCTGTGTGCAAAAATTTTAACACAACATGCAAAAAAATTTAAAAAATTATGCGCCCTCACATTGCAGAATAGTTTTGCTCAGGTCTACACCTGCACATAAAAAATGGTGTAAGAGCAACTCTAAATACACATGGTTAATCCCCCACTGTAGACAGGGTTAACCATGCAAAAAGTCAAGTGAGCTGCAACAATCTGCTTCCTTACAGAATCATATCCATGCAGTGGACATTTTGATGAGATTGCAATGGTATAGATTTCTTACACATTTTCTAGAAAGCTGTACGAATGGAAAAGTGCCCATAACAACAGATTCTAGTTGACATTCTAGTATGTAATGGGAAAATGAAAGCTGATTGGAATCTGATTGGATGGGCAACAATGTTGTTCAGGAATATGGTCCCTGAACAAAACTCCTAATCAATGTGTTTTTTTCAGATGTTATTGATATCTTTGAAATGACAAGATTTTGTAATACCTGCGAAAGAAAAGGTATGAAGAAATGTCATATTAATATAAAAAATCTTGGAAAAATTGGAATATCCTAAACACACTAATCTGTAATAGTAAAATGCTTTTAGTTATGGTCATTAGGAAAAATTAATTATTTAAAATACTTGTACCACTTTAGTGCTGAAGTACACACACCTTATTCTTTGTATTATTGTTAATATTATATGTAAGGTGTAACCCTCATTTGCATGCACAACTGTTTAAAGACATTATGACATCACACTGTTACTGCAGCTACACATGGGAGATTTGGTGACAGCGGCATATTGGGGTACTCTAAACTCATTTTCACATTTGTCAATCCACAAGGCTCTTAGATTATAATACAAAGATAATTAAAATTGTATTAAATAAATAGTTTCACAGGTTAAAAATCTAAAAAGAAATTAGATTCTTATTAAAAAAAAAATCTCTCCAACCACTTACATTTAAAGTGCACATTATATATTTTAATAAAATCTATTGAGCTGTGATCGTAGATATAATGATCAATGGTCTCCATATAAAATAGTTATATCTGTAATATATTAAGTTCCATAAGCATGGAACAAGCAGGATCTTTAGAAGTGACAGGCATGACTTGAACATCTACTTCAAGTCAGTACCATTCCTGACATTAACGGTGGCCACATCATCACAAAATTGGCTCAGTCAGCTGGATGACGTCACCGGGGCAACAACAATGTTAATTTCTACCCCATAATCCCTTCATAAGTGGGAAAAGGAAGCCAACAGCTACCTCTCTGGCATGGTCGACCATCAGTGACAGCGAGTCTGAGGCCCAAGGGTCGAATAAGCCAGTACAGATGGCGTCTATCATGCTGTACTACTTCTGGGCCCGTGGCTACCTGTATTTTCTGGTGGTTCCCTGAGAGAAGGGTCCAGTTCGCTTTCTCCCTTCAAGGACCAAATGCAGTCCATGTTCAATCTGTACAATCTATCCGAAGAACAAGTTGAAATATTGCTTGGGCAACTGAAGGGCCTTGCGTTGAGAGAAGTATAGTCATGGGAAGATTGGGAGAAGAGGACAGCTGCCTATATCTTCCACAAATTTTTGATACCAGGACAGCCTCTGAGTTGGGAAGCTACTTGTACTCTAGGAAGCAGAGGCCCAGAGAATCTCTGAGGAAGTACGCTCTGGCTTTGCAGGAAGCCTTGAAGGCTGTTCAAATGAACAGGTGATAGAACAGGCATATGAGACACTGATCAGCCTCTTCATGGAAGGTTTTCGTGAGGATACCAATCGTACCCAGCTATGCCTATAAAAGAAACACTATCCCCTGATGTTATTCTCGCATTTCAAGGAGGCTGTATTAGAGATCCTGGGGATTGAAACACTAACTCGTGGCTGAGTTGACTAAACAAGTGCAGGATCTACGACGAGAGCATAAAACTGCCAAGCAACAAAGCTGGAACCATGTCCACCAAGTCAGGCCAACCACAAGCAACTGATCAGTTCAATCCCCAAGGCCGTTCGTTTTGCCGGAGCTGTGAATGAAGCGGACATGTGGAGCGACTCTCCAGAGACGGACCCTGGGGCGACGGACAGACCCCCTGGACTGAAGAACCCCACCGGTCTCCTGCAGCAAGAGTGGTGGCCTAAATATGTGGGAGAGTGTCCCCATCTGGCAGTGAAGATTGGCGGAGTGGAAATGCCGGCCCTTCTTGACAACGGGTCCAAGGTCACCACAATGCAGCTGAATCAATTCCCCACTGGCAGGAGGATGAAATCGTGAAGCCTATTCCTTGGTTGTAGTTGCTGGCAAGCAATTGTCAGTCTATGCCCTGCCAGGACTACTGGGAAGCAGAGTTGCAGATTGGACAAGTGAGCCTACTGAAGCAAGGGTGTCTCATCACCACCCAGTCTGTTACCGACCTACCGCCTGTCATCATTGGGATGAACGTGCTGAAGAATGGCCCAACTGAAATCCTTGAGATCTTAGAGGGAAAATGAAAGAATTGGGACCTGTTACATGCTAGCACTCACTCTCTTGAGCAAACGTTGCCACCATCTTGAACTGAGTAACCTAGCTGCCATCTTGTGGGGCTGAACAGTGGTGACTCTGACAACGTTCAGCGCCCTTGTGCCATAGTAAGATTCACTACTTCTACCCCGTATTACCCTATAATACCTGCAGTATACCCGGATTAAGCCAAGTTAGTGAAGGAACGCCCCGGCCAGCAACCCAGGATTACGCCGGGTACTCACTACGTGCATTACGTATTCAGATTTGTTGGATAACCCAAGGAACAAATTGCTTCACTTTAATCACAAATCTGGTCTTAATATGAATGCATTGATATGTCAGGAAGCTGACTTTGTCTCTTTAGAACTCCAGGGACCCTGCCCTTGATCAAGAGGTTGCTAACTGAACATTGAGTTAAGTATCATGTGACTGTGGCCACAGAGAATTTGTCAGGGGTGACAGGTAGACCTGACCAGGAAACTAGTGACTAACAGGTGAGAGACCTGGGCGTGGAGTCTAACCCCTGCCTGGGCTTCACCAGAGCCTCTAATGGTGAGGTTGGGCCAGGAGCAGGTCGCGACCCCAGAACAATTCACTCCCTAGGTAACCAAGGCCCTGACGACAGACACTGGGCACGGACAAACTAGACAGACAAACAGGTAACAGAAGTCCCGGACGCTAACAAATGGGCACCGACTAACAAGACGGACACAACAAGAAACACAAAAGAGAAAGGGAGAAGAAATAGAGAAAGCAAGGGAGATAAGAAAGATGGAGACCAGGAGAAGGAGAAATGAGAGGAGGATGAAAAAGGGGAGAGATGGGAGACTAGGGGCAGGAGGCGAAAGAACAGGGAAAGGTAAATGGAGATCAGGGTAGAGGAGCAAAGCGGAGGATAATGAGATGGAAGTGGAGACCAGGGTAAAAGAGCTAAGCGGAGGATGGTGAGATGGAATTGGAGACCAGGAGCTGGAGGCAGAGAGGAGTAATGTCTGAGGAATGGAGAGGTAGGATGGGAGACCAGGGCCTAAATTCACTAAGCGGAGAGTTTGCTGGTGAATTTGAAAGGTGGTGAAGTTGCCCATAGCAACCAATCAGATTCAAGCTCTCAGTTTCATTTTGCATACTGGAGAATGTGAGCTCGAATCTGATTGGTTGCTATG
>JABWIB010009734.1:2356-13221 GCA_016617825.1 Platyplectrum ornatum | reverse complement strand
TTTTTTGCTGCTTTGAAAATAGCTTATGAAAGGTAAGTGCATTGTGTAAGTCTATAATAAAATTTAAGCTGATTATTTCTGAGCCTGTTAAATATGCCCCCGAGTCAGTAGATCGAAACNGCGTTCGTGCATTTGAAAAATCTTCATATTTTCAAGAAAAACCAACAGAGGGCACCACACACTGCTGTATCACAGCAAGCNCCAGATCTGCCTTGGTCNTGCGCTGAATATCAGCTTTTACACNGGTTTGTGGGTTTTTTCCCAAGATTTCCCTCCAGCTGGGCTGAATGAGTGAACGAATTAGCGAGGGAGGGAGAGCAGGGCACTAAGACTAATAAGATCAGGGGAAGCATAAGGAGTGGGAGTCATAATAAGGATGAAACTAAACAAGGACAATGAGAATCAGAGCTGTTCACCCTATCATTCTGTTTCGTGCAAACCATCCAGTCATAAATATTTAGCAAGTCTATGAATCCTGAGCAGAGAGGCAGATTGCATTATTCAGCCGTGAAGATGGTTTTGCAACAGAAAGTTTAGTATTTGNTCTCTTGTGATTTCTTGAGAGTTTGTATTCTTATTATTTCAGCACATCTCTTCTATTTACATTTCAGAGATTGCTACCAGTTGAAGTTAAATAGGACCTAACACGTCTGCGGTCATAATGGTTAACTTAGTTCCATGTCTAACATTATTAAGTTACATAGGAGTCTGGTACAGATTTCGGCAACTGATGTTAATGACAGCAAACTGCTCACTACTGCACATGAGATCAAAGGGCCAATGATGATTTCACAGACCCAATCATCAAGGATGATGTGTCAGATAGTACCACGTTTACGTTACCAGCCCGCAAACCGCTGGTGTTTCCCGTGTCACCATTGTTCAGTGGCACCGTCGGACCCAGCTTTTAAGGGAAACCCCTTCTATTTACACTGGGTCTAAGACTCGGCTAGAGAGAGCCGGGTTTCCGTTCAGACTGCATGCAAAACCCCAGGGCTATCATGAAGCCCGATGTTATCATGAAGCCCGCCGCTATCATGAAACCCAGCATTATCATGAAAGTCCCAGCTTTTTGTATGCAGTCTGAACGGGGTATAAATATAAGGCTGTTTTTTATGATATGTAAAAAGAAGACTGAAAGCAAGGGAAGCAGGGGGAAAAGCCATTTAAAAAATTCTAGTAGTATATAGTATATCTACGTCCTCTGTTCTACTGCTTTTTAGCACAACGTGTCTCTACAGACGCGCAGCAGCACAATGGTATCTGCCTGCAGCATACACAATGAATGGGATCTTTATATATACAAGTAGTGTGGTTCAGGGTCTCGGACTACGAGAAAACATGGTATAACAATACTCAGGGATGGAAAGGATGGAATAGAGGGAGTCAATTAGGCAGCTCTTGAGGGACGGAAACCTGAGGTTATCAGCCATTCAGAGTGGGTCATTATGTAAGACCTTCTGGGGGTAGTTACCATATTCAGGAATATCAGTCTGAAGGATGACTCGGGATTTGCTTTCCACAAGATAAAACAAAGGATGTGAAAAAGTTAAAGCAGCGAGATCCTGAATGTGAAAAGATAAAAGTGACTACAAGATCTGGTATTCTTGCTATACCCGTAATTTTCTCTTAGGCATATTATACGGTACTAGAAAGAGCTTCTTGGCAACGAGTCAACATGCTCACTTGCTCTGTGCTTAGGGGGATTTCATGCACAGGTTTTAAATAGTCTCTCTCTGCCCGTCTTTCATTTGCTAAAAGGTGATTTCCTCCTCTTCTCTCCTTGCCCGTCTGAAAATGAATCTCGTGAATTGCTAATTATGCCTTATGAGGCAAGTTATAAGACAGTTCTATGAAATGCATGAAGGTCGGGTATTAGAAATCCTAATGGGACATTGGAGGACCATTCTGGGGGTTGCTGAAGATAACTAAAAATTGTGACTCTCAGCAATATGGGTTTTCCATCTTAATGATAATGAGACAAGGAAATATATACAAAGAAAATATACCTGTTTACAAATAACTGAATGACTTATAGTGTACATATTGTCATTTTGCCATACACTAAACACTGTCATTTTACATGCATCATTGATTACCACACGTTAAAAATAATTTATATAAAAAAATTTTTATTTGTATGTGGCTTTTCATAAAGGAAGGAAGGAAGNAAGGCTTTGGACTGGCTCCTGGTATTACATTTGTGGAATGGGAGTTTGGCACAAATAATGTTTTTGCTTTAGCCATATGGCAGTGGTTGGAGACGTTCGTTAAGGTCTTTTGGAAGTCACAAATAGGTTTTTTTTCTAGTTAAACCGCACTCATTTAATAAGAGCACCTGGAACATGTTGCCTGCTATCGTCTTTCATGTCTCCCAGCTCTCAACATTGTAACACAGATTTGCCCTTAGAAGACAGAACTTCTCCTGCGGGTGCTTGCAAGGTGCTAATTATGCCATTTTGCCTTAACAATTGAGCATCATATGGCTCAGCTACTTATGCATTCCTCATCCACCCTGGTCTTATGTGATTTATAAGCAGCGTCTTCCCAGAGATCTAGGAAGCATTACAAGATTCTCCCATACAGAGCAGACTGACTTTGGAGCTCCTCATATATCGATAAGGGGAACCCGTATATCTACATTTTTTTTCACAATGTGACATGGCAACACTGAAGTAGACAAAATAGGTTTAAATNAAAAATAAGTGTATACGAGACTGACAACTCTTTCTCACAAGATATATTTCACAGTGCACCTGTGTTGTTCCATCGAGACAAGAAACAGCTAGTAAATTGCAGCATGCTAATTGATTTCTAAGTGTCGCAAACGCTTTACATAAGGATCATAATGAAATACACAGTGTGAAGGGGACTGCATGAAAAGGACTTCATTTTGGCTGTTGCCTACATGTTCTGTACAAAATGCCTGTACGGACACTCTGCGCAAGGGATATACGCACTGAGCAGATAAGATTGTGATTTTACNGGTTATATTTAAAAAAGAAATCTGTCAAACACATAGCTAGCAAACAAATCAGTGCTTTAGACAATCCTCTGCATACCACTGCAACACCCATATCCGCTGTGTGTGTGTGATAAAGGGCATATTTATTAATATAAGCTGTNTGATAGAATGCTTTGATTGGTCATGCTACAATGCTGCATATTCTAGAGGGCCCCCAAAGTGCCATTTATCAGCATCATGGTGCTGTATGAGCAGTATTACTGCTGATATCCTGTAGAAATNATTTTCCTATACTCTTACCTGGCACATATCTAGGAACAGCATGCTCACTGTTTGGAAGATGCAACTGGGATATTTAGATGGAAATGTTTGGCCCAGCAACTCCAGGTAGTAATTTATCGTTGCTGCCATCCAAAGATTGCATTAGCAAATATAGTTAAAGTTCTCATTCTCAAAAATACAAATATACTATACAAATCATGATAACTGCAACAGCAACTATAAGTCATACTTTCCAATACACTATAAATTGCATCTTGGTGTATTCGGGTAGCAACTCCAAAGCAGGCATGACAAAATCATATCATCCTATAGCAGTGTGTCTGCTAGATTCTGTATTGTANATTTTTATGTAAGCCCTTTTAAAGNGTCGNCTGCTTATGCGTCGCTTTCCAAAAGGGGTGGCGTACTCTGGTCCTAATGATTGGAAAACCCCCCTTGTCTGGATCTGGTCTTACAATCCTCAGTGCTGTCATAATCTTTATAATTTTAATCTAATAAATATGTGCAGTGACGTTCTCATGGGGACTGTATAATACTGGTTAGGGAGTCTGCATCTGCTTGTCAGAGGATCTCTGGGTCAGGACCTGATGTGGGNAAGAACTAGGCTTCACTTGTTGAATCTTGGAACCCTATTGTCCCTATACAGTGATTTCTCCAGCACTGANGCTTACTTAATACAGCTCTAGGTTTGATTTCTATAGGGTTAAGGTGGGCATAGAGGCATTAAAAGCCAATAACAACGGGGTGAAGANGAAATCTAACAGTAATATTCATATACAAAAGAGGAGTAACACGTATCAAGACTCGAGAGGGGGGGGGGGGTCCTCTTACCCGGGCCCGGAGCTGGCAGGGGGCCCATGATTGAGTTTAATGGAGTTTTTATTTTTTTTAACTGTTTACTGAGAGTGATCTGCAGTGAGAGCTGCTGTTATGTGTAAGAAAGAGAAGCCTGTACCCCAACACTGGACTCAAGCATGACCTTATNGATTTACGATGTATTGCTTAAACATATAGCACACATATAATGTTCTTTTGCCTCTGTAGGTCTAGTGCTTTCAACCTTATAGGTATACATTCAAGGGGAAACAGGCATGCCCCCAATTGTGTGAAAACATGGATGACAATGGTGCGTGCTGCGTAGCGGCGTAAAAAATAGTGCTTATTAAATATGAGAGGGCCCCAGGAAGTACCGCTGCTGTACCAGGGCCCAAAATTTCTCTTGGCGGCCCTTTTAAGACTCACATATTTTATTAAACAAATTAAATGGCTAAACATCCATCGAGATTTACAGTCTGAAATACATACCAAAGTAGATGCGTCTAAAGTACTGAACAGGTTAAAGAACATTTATTTCTTAAGACACATACGCCAGGAGAGATAGCGTAATGTAATGCAGGCGTGGAGGGTCTGTAAACATTTGTAGTCAGAATCAGCTCACAGAGTATCGATTCAATGATGACTAAGGACTGTGATCACTGACAGGGTGGTCCAAAGGAAGTCTGTGGGAATCATTGCTTTATGCAAACATTGACAAGCCTGAAATCTAGAGCACAAGCAACACATGTAAACTGGGTTTATTTTTGTATTATTGAAAAAAGATNAAAAAAATCTTTCCTTCATAAGTCAGCGTTGATAGGTATGTTTAGTTGGTCTTTACTTATATAAGACTTGCGTATCTCTGACTGCCCATAATCGAGAGCCCAAGGCGATTAGTAGCTGTTAATGAAAATCCCCTCTCCCCCTCCTTCTCCTGCTCATGTCGTTACTTCCACATTACAAGGCTGTAAGGAATCTTAGCTTCCTCCTTCTCAGATCACCTATTGTGAAATCAGCTTGCACCATCAAGACACCAGCCTAATGAATTTTCATGTGGAATAAGGAATTATGCAACCCAGGAGTTCATGGAACAAGTGTCTTTATAAACAATAACCTGACTTTCATTATGAAGTCAACAGAAATTAAGGTTCAAGGGCTGGGTGAGAAATTAATACCAGAAATTACGTGACAATAATTTTGTCACGTATTTNTAAATGCGCAGCAGATTTCCAGTCACGGACAAGTTTCAGTATTTCTACTCTTGTTGACATAAAGNCATGAAGTTGAGTACTCCAGTAGCCATTGTGAAAAGGTAATTCAGCATAAGTGGACAGAAGTTGTTTGTCCTGTTTGGCTTGGAGATCAGAGTCCCTGGGAGACAGTTTACTTACATTGCTCTAAAGAGAAAGTTATAGTACAACAGTTAATAGACTGACTATACTTGGACAACTANGGGATTCCCCAAATAATTAGACATTTGTGAGAAGCAATCAACTGAAAGCTAATATTTCATGATGTCTCAGCTCTAATATGAGGTTAACTGAATGATTTATGGTTTATTGGCCNATCAACAAATGTATCTCCAAATGTATAGTTATTAGATTACCTTTTGATTCAGTGCTGCCATGTGCAAAGTTATGTCCATGAAATTACCACCAGCTCCGGGTCCAGCAATGTCTGGCTTCCACTAAGAAGAGTAAGGTGGGATTGCTGAGGCAACAGAAGCTCCTTTGTTTAAGCCAATGGAGTAAATATCTGAGATACAATTTAATTGTCTTGGTTTCCTCAAATACCCTGATTAGTATCAGTCACAGCAATGGTACAGAGTAGCAGAGATGGCATTGCCAACCTTTGGCTTGTTAGGTGTAAAACTACAAACCCAATAATGTCCTGAACGTGTGTATCCATATCAACTGGATAGCCACGTCAACGCCTGCTTTACAACACATCATAACATTTGTATCCATACTCAGTCCTATGACTGGCTGCAGATCAAATCCTGATCCCTACAATTTTCAGGTTACAATAACCTTATCTTAACTTGTTTATAAGGAGAGTGGTGCAGAACTTTGTATGGTACATAANGGCTTAACCAAGCCCATACTGTACCATTAACAGTTTTAACAACCTCTCGCTGCGCATATTCACAGTCTGCCCCTTTACACTCCGCCAATGGAATGGCTTTCAGTATGGAAGTCATGCTCCAGAGCATGCTGATCTCTATAGAGCCTTTGGAAAAAGGCTAATATTCCTATATACAGAATTTAACATTATGTATCAAACCCTTAATTNTACAGACAGGACCCTCTAAACTCCNATTCTTTCAGTTATAACCTATTATTAAACCCTATATATTTTTGTAATGCATAAAATGTTGTTGTTGCCTATGTTGTGAAATTAGACGGCTTGGTAGTCTACACTCATGGCAATTTGACACGTTTTTATTGTTTAAGGGAATNGTAAAAAGATACATAGCATTGAAGCAATAGAAGTGTGGCATATAAACCCAGGCTGGCCTGGGGTGTCTATGAGATATAGCGATATATACCCTGCTTTGCATCTGCAGACAATCATTTACAGTGCATAATAAATCCTGGAAAATGGCTGCTAATAGTTTGTGAGTTTTATTTATGGCTTGTCCAAGAGCAAGTTATGTAAATCAGTCTCTCTTCTGTTAGGTTTGTGAACAGAGGAGTGATGAAAGCTNGCATACAGATCATTGATCTCTGTGGTGACACAGCAGAGCAGTATCCAGCTTGTCTTTGCAGAGCAGGTTTCCCTCTTCCCTGTTTGCAGTGTGCACTGCTCCGGCATCTCTCCATAGAGATTGTGAGCTCTTTGTGAGCTCCCTTATCTCTTCCATTCACTTGTCAAAAGTGGTATAGAGGAGAGACAGATTTAAATAACACTTGTGTCCACAAGTCTTAATCATTCTAATGGCCCTTAAAGACCAGCTTACTATTAACGTCAAACAGGATTTCTTTGCAGTGATTGAAAGTGTTTTGAAACAATGTGCAAAGTGCATATGTACAGTAACCCATAGCAACCAAGAAGACATTCACTTTTATTGTCTAACTAAAGCATTGGTTGTGCTGTGTGAGCATAGTAGAATATAACCTAATGTCTGATTCTTTTAATTCCTTATACTTTATTATGTGAATTTTCTGCTTCCGAGACTAAGTTATCCGCTGTATCTTAATGAAAATTCCGCACAGCACGCTCAGGTCTGGAAATCCAATGTTGTTTCCATCTGCCCCTTCCGCACTGTTAGAATCGTACAAGACCTATGATTGATTGTTGAATCCCTGATTGGTAGTGTGCCTGTTCTAAAAGAATAAAAAAAAACAAAAGCCTTTCAGTCAATGCAAGTAAAACTTTGTTACTTCCCATGAGTAGCGCAATACAATTTTCCTTCTTTTTTGCTTTAATCAGAACACTCTNGTAGGGTGTCTGATATGATCAGTCCATATTCTTCCTGCTGGCTAATGTGTTGTGATACTAATCTGCTCTATGATGTAAAACAAAGTATTTCCNGTTCAAAATTGTGTTCAAGCTACACCTCAATTTACATCTTTAAGAATTTCTGTTTCAGCAAATCAATGATTAACGCAAAGCAATTAAAAGAAAATGATGATGTGCCCCAAAAAAGCAAAAGGTCGAGTTCTTATCATTACAATATGTCTGTACACACAGCCCCTTCCATCTTTTTTTGGTGGACAGGTAACATATAAAATTAAACTCTGTCTGCATATAAAATATGACNATTGAATTTAACTTTCAGGTACTTAGGGGATTTTTTTTTGAAAGGGTACGTTTCATTGGACCGGTTCCAGACACACGATTTACATTAGGAGACTGCACTGAGGACATTCTCCTAATCCTCCCTCTATATAAATGTATAGCCTCCTGTAATACATTTGTGTGCATTTTAAGGAAATGAACAGAGAACACATAAAGGAAACATGACAATGAAAAAACAAAACAGTGGCATTTGCTTATAAATGTTCTGATACACTGACCATCTCTTTGTTGCACAACTTATCTATGTTAAGGTGTCAAGTACAGTATGTTGTGGGCTCAATTCCTGTTATGGACCCAAATAGATTTTAGCCAACCAATGTTGTTAAGAAAGTACCACGAGTATGTAATCTGAATACACAATAAGTACACATACAGTGACACAAAGTAAAATGGAACATTAACTTAAGAGCAGCAAGTCTCATGATATCACCCAACTTACAGTCAACACAGACATGACCAATATATACTTATTGCACGTCACTGCCTCTAGGGGGCATGACTAGCACCTGTGAAGTAAAAACATCCCTTGGTGAGGTATGATAGTGAGTTATGTCTACTGTTTATCCTGGTATTATGCAAGGACCACCCGAAGCCCCACTTCTTGGATGGAAAAATCATACTTTTACTATGGGTGGTCGGGGGGAAGGGAGGGGGGAAGGGAGGGGGGAAGGGAGGGGGTCCCACCCCTATAGGTCAGGGCTGAAGGCAATTATCCTAGAATATCGCGAGAACTGCCTGGTTTCTGGGAGAGTTGGCAAACCTGTAATAAATACTGGTCTTTATTTTTGGTTGCCCGTGCCAGTGGGTCATCTGCAATAATTTTTAGTTAAAGTGTTCCCAATAGTGTGCCCAGCTGCGGTTGAATCATAGGCCTTCAAACCCACAATGAAAGAAGGCCACCTATGGCACACAAAGCACAGTATACCTTAATATACAAAGTCTTACGCTGCCTACATCTCAAGCATTAAAAACAAGTGGATGAATCAGTCAACGCATGCTAACAGCTAAAGTATGAACCATGATCTGTCTGTTGTGAGTTTGTATATTACCCCTGTGCATGTTACAAGCCAGCTGGCTTACAAATGGTGCATCTGCATAAACCACACCTATTTTGCCCGATTTGCATATATCCGAAGGNAGCGGCACAGTGTCACACGGTTTGCGAAATGACGTGTGAAAAATGACGAGGGGTAATTGCACTTGACAAATGCAAGCAAAATTTCACGCTGATTATGTGACTTCTGCTTCTAGTGCCCTTTCCTTTCAGTTGATAAGCATTCCCGTATGTCACCAGCTTGTTCTGCAAATTTGACACATCTTTATCCTGGCCTGAGGAAATTCATCAGAAAAAGGAGAATATCTTTTTTTTTTCCAATTCAAGATGTCTGGATCCGTCTTCATCCATAATAACTAAATGACAATCCGGTTTCTACCACCCAAGTTTGCAATTTCACTGACATTTTGTGAAGCTTGTAAAAAAAAAAAAAAAAAAAACCCCACGTAACTGCTGCTGTGGATAATGTGCAAATTGTGCCACTGAGTGGCTCTTCAGAGGTGAAGGGTTAAGTCTGGTTAATGAGGCCCTGGTATGGCTCTACAATGGTCCTCTTTATAATCTTTGTTTCTTCACCACGCTGACTGTTTCTTTCTATTGCAAGACACGCATTTTGCATTGAGCAATAGTAGCTTTGTCTAAAGCTTTCTGTGAATGGGAAGAAAGACAGGCATTTTTATTTAACCTAAATGTGACAGACCGATAGGTGCACTGCAGCTTAGCAACATACGCTAGCGTTATAAACGAACAGAGGCACTCAGCCATACAACAGNGCTCCTAATTATTTTAATGGCTGCTTCGTAAAGTAAAATAACCCACTGTGGAAATNAAAACAAAAGCTTTTAGATAAATATGAAGTTTGACTCCAAATCATCACTTTTTCNCAGTGTGATTGGATGAATTTTCATGTTTTATGTATATTTAGCTTTATATCTTCACGTGGAAACAAAATAGACAGCGACTGGTNCCGAGAAGCAAGACACATATTTGTTAAACTACATATAATTCTTTTGATTTGATGTATTTTATTATTATGTTAAGTTTTTCTACCTTGACCCAAAGATAACCTAATGCTGGCCATACACCAGGCCGATATTGAGTGCGATTAGCCGATGAGCGGTCCCGTTTTCGCATATCGTATTGCTGAATGCATGTATTTCAGCGATGGATCTTATAGGTGTATGACCAGCATTACAGTGGTGACATGAACATCTTTCTTGAAATGAGGTACAAAATCACTACCCATAAAATATTTTTTAGAAACCCTGAATTTGAATCAATTTGCAGTGATGGCAGGGGAGTGATGATGGAGAATGTGCTATGTGCACACACGATTGTATCAAAGATTCCTGCCAAATGTTGTCTTTATTGTATCACAGTCCCACTCATCAAAGAGACATGCTCCACCTTGCTAAAAACAAAAATAAGCCCAAATTAAAAAAAACCAAGCAAAACAAATGCAAGCAGCAGCACATACCGGAAGAAGCAAAACATTTGCTACTAATTCACCATTCTTTGACTATAGGTCACTGCATGAAAGACCAACCTTCCTTTTGGGCTTCCTTAAAAAGCAAAATAAACATGACCTGTAATAAGCATCTAATTATTCCATTTCAGGGAATAGTCTGAAAACCCATTAGGCTGCCCCAACACCAATACTATCATGCAGTGTGAATAGCATTTTAATTAGGTTGCCCAATGTCTAATACGAATGTTGGACATTGCCGCCAAAATCCCAGGAGAGCAGGCAAATCTCTGGCTTTGGGAGTGATTTGCATACATGTTTTGTCTCTCTTTGGAAGGAAAAGCAAAATCTCTGGTCATAGCAAGATCACTTATCAAATAATCTATGATCAAGCCTAAGATCCAGTGGGCATAAAAAGACCCAGATTAATATTATACATTTCCATAGATTGTATTTTCTTATAAGATGGTGCTCTGATCACC
>JABWIB010009731.1:0-17469 GCA_016617825.1 Platyplectrum ornatum | reverse complement strand
TCCGAATTCCCTGGTTCTACACCCTAGTTCTAAACCCAGCTTTTTCAAGGCTGGTAATCTCAACGTTGTATAATATAGTAGCATAAAGCAATGTAAAAATAAAATATTACTTCTATTATATGTAATGTGGTTGGGTTTATCTTTTGAAAACATGTGCGTTTGTCAGCTATTAAATAACAAATGCAGACAAAGATGCTTTGTGTGTCTCAATCTATTGTGAAGTATTGCAAGGGGCGTTGTACTTTCACAATGAAACAAGCCGAGGTTTAGAAAAAAAAAATAAAAGAAATAAAGCGCATCAGCGAAAGCATCATTACAAAAGCTTTACCATTTTAAACCTATGCTTTTAAGAACTAAATGTTTTTAGAACTTCGGGTTATGGTAATAATATTGTTAAAAAAAAATAAGGAACCTGACACTTAAATAATAACAAAGGAAGTAGAGGGGATCTTTGACTAGAACTCCAATGTGCTTCAACTACAAATACAGTTACTTTCTTATTTTGCAACTTTGAAACCACACACTCCTACAATAGGTGGAAGAAAATTAAAGACCAATGTCTTTGCTTGGCTTGCTCTGGAGGATATGGATAACTGGCCACAAAAACAATTAGAAGGGTTTTCTAAATCAGGGTGTTCATTCCATGTGTTGCCAAGTTCTATAAACCACAGCAATGTAACAGAGTTTAGTCAGAACAAATAAACCTAAATATAGGGACAAAGACATATAACAGGATTAGATGAAAGTGTTTTGTACTGTAATATCAAGATACATGATCTGATAACAGTTAAGGTCTTAAGCTGGCCACACACTAGAACGATTATCATTACCATCAGGAGGTGACCGATATTTAAGAAAGGTTCCCTATACTGGTTCCACACACTGCAGTGATAATCCATGTGGAGGAGGGATTGGGTACTGAGATTGTCTATCTCTAAACTAATGCACAGGCCTTCTATCAATGATGACAGGAAGCTGTGTCGCACCTTTACCTCCTGGTCGGGTATTCCCCTTGTGCAGGCTTTTAATACAGTAATAGCAGTTCAGCATCTCATGCAGAGTGTAGAACGTATATTACTGTATTATTGTTGTAATCTTCATTACAAGAGAGAAAATAGCCATATGGCACCCCAAATTGCATTGCATCTAGATCCATGGTTCTCAAACTGTAGGTTGGGACCCCAGAGTGGGTTGCGACCATATGTGCATGGGGTCATGACTTCCTCAGAGAGACCATCTCCCAGTTGCAGGCCAGGAGCTATGGGACCATATACTTACCACTGTTTGGCCCTAATCGGATGTCTTGGTGAAAATATATAGGGGCTATGGTTGGCGGTAACTTGCTTGGGGTCGTGTAAACATTTTTTTTGTCAGATGGGGTCCCAGAGCAAAATAGTTTGAGAACCCCTGATCTAGATAAATCTTTTCAATTACATTCAATGACACCCAATCCTCTACTGTGAACAATATTAGGAAGAGCTCACACGTGGTAAGAAAAAAACAAAGCCTGATGACACCAGATTGATTCAAACTTAATAGCAACTGATTTACACATGTAGGGCCAGATTCAAATTGAAGAAAATGCTTCAGTTTCCACTTTTTGGATATGGATATCGGTAGAAAGCGTACTCCAATATGCTAGCCCCTACATAAAATGCATAACCACACAATATATGTAGGAGGCACGGGGCATGTGCATACACAAGGTACGGACAGGGGGAAGGGGAGGGAAAGTTATTGTACAGAAGGCCCCTTATGTACAATCCTGACTCCCACATCACCTTTCATTTAAGCAGTGCTGGAGTTTTAAGTAAAGGGGTTGTTCTTCCCCTAGGGAGGGGAATCCACTTAAAAACTCTGAAGTCTGATCCGGCTCATAGTGTATGTATAAAACAGAACTGTCCATGTGTACTTTGCTTCCTTATAATTAGTTTTCCAGCCCTGGGGCAAAACTTACCTCTGTGCATATGGATTTAGGCATGGTGGATGAGGGGAGCCATTTAAATTCATTAACCACACCCTTCAACATAGGAATATGTGCAACAGTCTTAAAGTAGGCTTTAGATTGTATAAGTCACCACATATTTGTAGTGGAGTGCACTATCATCTTGTGTGCTGATGAATGCTCTAAAGTATGTAGAATTCACTCTTAAGTCAGGATCNTGTCCATTAACATTTTGATGGATGGAAAAGGTAACAACTATTAAGGTCACATTAAAAGTGCATAAACACTTTCAATTTCATCNGCAAAATATTCTAATAATCAAATTAATGTTAACTATTGCAGTGCTATTGATGCACAAATTGGTTACATTCATATACAGTGCTACAGCAGATTACTGGTTAAACCTCTAGCAAGATTACAAAATAGCTTAGCACCTAATGGATATTTCCTACTGTTTGTCAAACAAGAGGTTCATGGCTTAGTCAGGGACAAAGTTATTAAGGACATAAAAAGCCATCTGGATGANGCTAATAAACATAAAGTGTAACCTTCAGATCCATCGTTGAGATGACCAAAATGTGATAGGCCAGATGTTTTAAAATGCAATACAATGCCTACAGAAATGTATTGTTACTGATCTAAGAAATATCTGTACATTTCTATCCTTTCTTAAATTGTATGCAATTTCATTCGCACCATTAAAGTATATTTTCTGTATACTGTGAACAATTGTCAACGTTATTTCATTTTTTGTAATACATAATCTTTTTTTGATTGTATGACTATATACTGTAATGATTAGTGTTATGCATTTCCAAAGGACCAGATCCGACCTAAGCTTGGCANTTACTAGAACAATATCGTTCTAGTTTACATCAGTGCCGATAAACAGGACAACTTTCCTGGGAAAACTGCCCTGTCATCTGTACCATACACTAGAACTATATTGTTCTAATAATGGTGCCCAGCTGCCCCCTTCCCTGGCTTCAGCCAAGAAGAAGTTTTTTTTTATGAATGGCAGATACCCCGCTCAGCTGAATGGATGGGGTGTCTGTCATTTATAATAGACCTTCCTCTCCTGTATACTCACCTTTTCCAGCGGCTCCCACACTGTGGCTGAGGTGAGTATGATTTCTTTAAAATGTATTTATTTTTTACTACTTCATCAGGGCACAATATTATCAGTTAGGAATTCGGATCAATAATGATATCGCACCCTAGCGTTTAATAGGTTGCGTGGCTTGTTTAATCATTTTTTATTTTTAAAATAAAAGAAATATGTTTGTGTGTTTTTTTTACATTTAAAAACAAATTTACATTTTTATTTTACTATAAATGATTCATAAAAGCCGCGAGTAACTGAGTGCAGCGAGCGCTGCGTATATATACATTAGCAGGGGCTCCGCATAACGCAGGGATGAGGGGCATATGGGCCGCTCCTCTCCCTGCACTCGATTCTAGAATCTAGAGTACCTGGTGGCTGCAANTCTAAATCAGGTCCAACAAGGTGTTTCACACCAATAATTAGCTGCCAATTGAAGTTAATTGTACACCTCTCATGCAGGACTGGACCCAGAGTTTTGTGAGGCTGCAGCAAGTGGCCACACACTCTAGTCGGTCCAGAGGTGCATGTTTCTGCTGAAAAAAGGGACATCCCAGGCAACGCCGGGTACTCCACCTAGTTATAAATCATTTCTTTTTACACTTTAAAGCAGGTCATTTTTCCATGCATATCGGCTTTTCCATGCACATCTGTTTTCCTGGTGGATGTGCAGGTCTGGATCAGCTCCAGTGATCTTATTACTCTGATTGGTGGATGGATTTAGAGATTCACCAATCATCATGTCCACCACCAACAAGACCATGCTAGATACTGTCTATATGTATGATAAAGGCCATCGAATAACCTTGGGCGGAAGTTAACAGACAACATAGCTTACAATAAATGACAAAACATATGCATTTCATTTAATTGAATTCAATGTTTTCTTTACAAAAAAAATAAATTACTTGCATTCAAATCCAGGTTTGTTATGTTGTGAAGGTATAAAAGGGGCAATAAACTGGCACATTATGTGGATATCACACAACACACACTTTCTTTACGATATTTAATACATTCAGATCTTTCGCTTTTGTTGTATTAAATAAAACTTCACCAAAGACACTTTTCTTATATTCACTCAAACACTTAAACATCTCTATTCACAAGTAACAATGTTTTTGCAGAGNGATTATCAAATTAATATAATAAATGTTCCTATATAAAACAATGAATACCAAGTGTTTGATAAATGTTTTCATTCATATAGATAAGACAAACACTCCATGCTTCTATTTGATGACTCCTCTATTACAACGTTGTATCTATTCAATTATTGAAACACATAAATAAAGATTGTCATTTTCAAAACCTTTTATTACATCTTTTCACTTAATAGAGCCCACGTCTCTTATTATACTATAACATAGCAAATCACAATACAGTGTGCACAATACATATTGCAATGCCTCTAGCTGTCAATTAGTCAGGAGGTTTCAAGTAGATACAGCTGCATGCTCCCTACCCCCTTTGCGTTCTCTTCTTCCTTTTAATTCTGATGTGGGATGCACTAAACCACTCAATTATGCCATAAACAATTCACTCTATCAACAACACGCTTTTGCACTTTTTGAAATGGTGTTTCGAGGTAGATAAATGAAAACAAGCATGGCAGCCTGCCATCCAGTATTCTGCTCCCTGGATCTTTGCAGGGCACTGAGCAAGAAGAGACTTAACATAAGTGTTTCCTGCAGCCCAAGACATGTCATTTGTGAGCAGACAATAGTGGTTTGTTTTCTAGGTAGTTGATGTCTAATTTAATGCTAGTTGGCATTTTCCAGCAGTAATGGGCTCCCAAGCTGTTCAGAGCACTGGATGAAGGATACTCTTATTTTTTTGTCTTTTTGCCCCACCACATATTTTCATATTCCAAAAAAAATAAAAATAAAGAGCAGTATAACATGGTAACATTGAAATTAAATATTACCTTCCCAGTATAACTAAACTTCCATAGGTGATATGGCGCAAGACAGTTTCCTGGCCCATACAGACAATAGCGCCACTTAAGTGACCAAGCTTGGTTCACTTCTAATGCACAGAATAAATGAAGTTTTCTCATCGCTTAAATTGCTTCCCTGCTGTGTTATTGCAATCCGACATTCAAATGTGCCAGATGGATGTGTGCTCCATGCATGGTATTCTTCTTGGCAGTGAATGGGTTACTTTTTTTTTTTATCAGAAATCAACAAAGCTGTTAGTTTAATTTGGTCTCTTGCTGTGTTAATTGGATTGTTAAGCTTTTTTTTGCTTGTTCCCAACAGTACAGCCTTATAAGATTTTATAATTGTATGAATATATCCATTTAAAATAGTGGATTCAAATAATTGGCAAACTAAACATTACTATATCTAAGAGTTAATTACATATATTGTGTGTTTGAGTTTTGGAGGTGTTTAAAAAATGTTTTTTTATTGAGGTGACAAAACTGACAACTGTATTATCATCAGACTGTCTCTGATTAAGAATAATACTTTACTTTACATCTCTGTTCTCCTATTGCATAAGCTCCCACAAAGCAGACACTTGTTGATTGTGATTTCCATCTTGGACTGGTACACGGATGAAAAACAGGTGGAAAGACAGATCTGGATGAAACCAAGTTGATCTGCAGGGGACACTGGTAGAGTTGAGGNACTGGATCCAGAGGTATGTGTGACTGCAGTGGGTTGATCCAGCTGAAACACAGGGAAAAGGGCGCATCCCTTACGCCTCGTTCCCTGCTTCATTCTGAGCCGATACTGCAGAGGCTGTGGCTTCACTGATTATAAGTATCAATATGTTAATATCATATAATATCAATTCATGTTTATATAATATAATTTATTGATATTAATATAAAAAAATGCCATATAATTTCATACAAAAAACAACTAATACAAATAATCATTATTGGAGTGGGGGGGGGGGTGCAATTACCGGTGGCTGGGGGCTTCTTTCAAAAAATTTTTTGCCTGTGGGTCGCCCCTGGTCCCGCCTATGATTATGATCATTTACCGGTTTAAGACATTCAGTAGTAACGCTATGGTCTAACCTAAGAAGATAGGTGGTGATAGCAGGTGGTGATCTCTTACTATATTTAAAAACATGTTATGTTACAGGAATTAGTGCATACAGCAATAATTAATAAATACCATACAGGAGAATATGTGGGGGTTGTTTCAGTGAATGGCCTTGAATAGTATTTAGAAAATCTGGACAACAAATATTTTGTTTAAATTTACTTATGTTTGATTAAATTGCCAGACGCCTTTGGATAGCGGGTGACTATGTAAACCTTTTATTGGGTTCCCCCACCACAACACTTTAAACTTTATTTCTTCATTTAAAGATATAGGACCAGAACCACACTTCCAATGTGCTGTGCTTGGAGCTCTAAACTGAAATACTATTTTTAGTTATCCATTTTGTCCTGTCCAGGACAAAAAATAATCCAGGAACAGGCTACTGGATCTGGGAATGCAGTGCTCGTGCAATGGTTTGGAAAGGCTTATCCACTGGTACTTGTCTGAGAAGTGTTTAACTAATATGTCTAAATATTGCAAGTAATCATTGATCACTAAGATAATGATGAATTTGTAGATTATATGTTTATTAAAGTGACAACTCTTCAGTAAAGCCTCAGGACTTGCACAATTAGTCTAGTTTGTTAGGATGGCACCAGCCAGATGGCAGAGGCACAATGCCTCAGGGCAGAAGATGTATCGAATCACTGGTGAATTATTGTATGTGGCATTAACTGTGAAGTGTCTTAAATAACAAGTTTAATAATCTAGTAATTCCTGTTACTACATAAAATGAAAAATGGGAAATTTGAATGTAATAAACAAAATCAAAGTATAGTGGAAAACATAAACAACTCCAAACTATTATTTGTAACTGTCTGGGGGGTTGTATGGTATACTCCAGGCCAAAGGTGCTTGAGGGTGTAGGCAAGTGGACCCTGGGAGCCTTTTGCATGTAATAGTTCCCTCTCTCTTTTTTATGGCTGTTTTAAGTCTGCTGTATGGTGAAATTAAAACAATTTTTAAACAAAAATGAATACACTTTCAGTCACTTTTACCGTCACTTCTCCCACTGATGTAATAAAAAAACTACAAATCTCCATTGACTTCTATTATATTCTGTGTTTCCATACCGCNACTTCTAAATGTCCATACTCCCACTTTTACATTTCCACTTCAACCACTGGCATAAACTATAAAGTGCTTTACTCTGCCTCAATATACCATCAGGTGGTTTGTACTCGGGTGGTACTCTGACCTCTCTGTGGTGATACTGGGGTGACTGGGCAAGCTTGCATGGATGCAACAGCCTTACTTGTATTTTAACCAGGGATGATATTAGATGGCAAAGGGCACATTTCATAAAATATCTTGAGTGTTTTAATGGAATATATATAAAATGTACTTTAATCAGTACAAAAATATGTAAAAAAAAAAAACACTGGAAGTTGTGGTGACAACTTTTGGTGCATGCAGGTGCTGTGGTGTCCATTAACAGCTTATTACTATATTCTATAGTGTGTAACTGGTAGTTAAAAAAAAGTTTGAGAACCACTGCACTAGGGTGTTTATTAATCCAATCACTATTTGATCATTGGATTGAACCATTATGTGTGGAGAGATATTATTTTACTACTTGTTATCTTTTGTTCTTCTGTAAAATATACTGGACCCAAGTTACCAATATAGTGTGCTGTGTGATATTTTTAAAAGCTTGTACCTCCACTTTCTGGCTAGTCCCCAATTAGCTGACTGATCGGCATCTACAGCAGTAATAAAGTAATAAATCTTTGCATGTAGTAAGGTGTCACAATCAGGGATGTAAAGCTGTATTTATTTCTCTATATTTACTTAATAAAGCGCTGCCTAGCCTGAAATGTGTAGTGATGAGGAAGAGAGCGTGTTCTGTCCCTCCCAGTAGCTGCTTCCACGTTTGAATTTTATCTTTCTTCCCGTGTTTTCACAGCACCTCCATGATTCATTCCCGCTAAGGGAACTTTTTATCATTACTTATTGTATTGTTACATTATTATTTTTACTAATTTTGTTGTGCTGTTTTATTTTACCCATATGTGTTTAACGTATATTATGTCATTAACCAAACTTATCTGTTTCTCCGTTTCTTTTTCATTAAAGAAAATAATTAAGGGATAAAACATACCATCTGTAAAGTTTCACAGCTTTGTGGATCAACTGTTATTATTGGAATGAAGGCAGGATTAGGAGTCACATGAACCTGGGGGTGTGATGATGAAAGGCCCATTGGAGTGACCAGCAGGGCAGGTGCTAGGTCTGACCTAGCATCGCTCCCCCTTCCAGCTAATGACGTGACGTGTACAGGTAAGACACGATGAAGTCACGCCAATTCTAACCCATTGAAGGAGGGCAGCGAAGTGGAGAGGCAAAGGATTATCTCCTTTGCCTAGCCCAGGCGTAGGCAAAGTGCGGCTCTCCAGGNGTTGTCAAACTACACATCCCAACATGCTATGTCAGGTATCAACTCTGTCCATGCAGTTAAAGCATGCTGTGACGTGTAGTAGANAACACCTGGAGAGCCACTATAGCCTATGTAGAACATAGCCTATGCATCTTTTGGCCACTTTATCAGGCATGGCACCCACCTAACACTGATTTTAGCACCCTCACTGCATGCTGATTTACTCCTACTGACTAGGGTCTTCCCTCCTAGCACGTANGGCCTAGTGACTCCTGACCTAGGGCCTAACACTCAACAATTTGTGCAGGCCTAGTTCTCTGTACCTAATTATAGGGCCTAATACACTGCATCGCAGAGGCCTAGTGGCCTTCCTACCTATTAGAATATAGGACCCAGAACCATAGCATTGTTGGCAGGCATTCTTTACCTCCTCTGCTTGTAAATGGTCCCCTACCTTATCATTGATTAGTTGCTATGGGCAACATCCCCACTTTTCAATCTCTCTGCTTAACAAAATTAAGGCCCAGAAGTGAGTTATTCTCTGTCCAGCACTGCAGGATTTTCCTATCAACTATTTTTGGAGAAAATATTGTTCAAATGAAACAGAAGATGGTTTTTAGGTGGTAGTTGGATGCATGAAAATTTGCACTAGACATCACCAGACCTGAGGTACACAACGTAGCCTTATTGCTTGATATACCTATGTCATGACACTAAAAAAAGATGGATTCAAGCATCTTATTCCTGGTGTTCTCATAAATACTTTTANAGTTTTTTACTTTGTTTTTGTGATTCTTTGTCTATTTTTTCCTTCTTCTTCTCTTATTCCGGTTGCTTTGAACTATTATGCTACTTATTACTGACTTACAATTCAAACTATCCATTTTCTTTTTTAATATCTAAAAATGATACCTTGAAAACCACACTGAGCTATAAATGTACCATTAAGGGAAGTTTATGTTAAACCGTAACCAAATTTAGCCCTTCCTTGCCCATTAATTACACATTCGGAAAAGGATACCGTTCTAAATTTATTTCTTACTATGTGGAATCATTCTTTGTAGACAAGACACCCTGCATAAACTTTACAGGCCACAAATTGCGCTGTTTTTTTTTTTCTCAATTTCATTTTACAGAAAAGTTTATGCAGTTTTCAAAACTTACATGATACAACAAGGCTAGACAAACATATGGAATCACTTAATAGGATCATCTCTGAACCAAATGCTAGTCAGTGTTACTGATTTTCATATACAATATTCAATTGTTTAATTTATAAATGAGTCGAGTGATTTTTAGACTATTACAGAAGTCTTATTCCCCTGGCCTCTTACAAGGAACTTGCTTTGGACTATTGTGACTTAAGGTAATTAATGCTATTCATTAGCATGGATTGATTTTTAATTAAAAAAAAGAACAAAAACAACACTGGCTTATTTTCTTTCTCATCACTAACCAGATGCTAATACATACTAGGTGAGACATTGCAGTTTATCGAGATACTGACCCCACCCCTGTGTATATTTGCTATGAATGATGAGGCTTTAGGCCCATAAGGGGATTTGCCAAATTTAGGCCACATCAACAGATTATTATGGTCTGGAATAGTACACTATAAACAATACAAGTGTAATACATTATTGGTTTTGAGAATGGCCCATATGCATAATATATGCATACTTTTCAAGGTTCTGGGAATGTCACACTACTGTATATAATACTAATAATTAATATAAACCACATAAATATAGTATGTGCTATATGTGTTTATAGTGTGCCATTATCAAACCCCCTAATATACCCTGTAATANTTGGCGCACTGTATATATCCCACATGAAATACATGACAAATTGTATAAAGCATTTCTTACCAAAACCCCCAAACACCCAACATATATCATGGAATGTACCATTATACTTTGATATAACACACATGTAAAACATGTTTTACTGTGTATCATTAAACAAGTATAACAAAAAAAGTNAATAAATACGTTTTGAGAATGGTTGAATTTTTAAACACTAAACACACTGTTGTACTATAACAAATGTATGAAACATATAATTGTATACACACATAAATAAATAAAATATATCATCAAAGAATACACCACTCTATTGGATGTTGGAGGGNATATACTAGTAATAGCTAGCTTAGNCTATAAATCTTACTTGCAGTAATAGCGTATAAACTGTATCAAAAAGTCACAGTGTATCATTTAAAGAGNTCCCTGCAACATGGCACTGATATTTAGTAAGCAGGTTCATCTGATTCCTTTTGATGATTCCTCTGGCTTTCATTGGTGATAGATAACCATTATTGAAGGTTTTAATTCCGTCTCTATTCTTTTATTGTTCTTTAATGTTACATCATAATAACATTAATGCAGTGCGCACATAAAACGCATCATAAAACATTAAATAAAATATATTAATAAAACCATATTAATAACATGAATATAACAACAAACATAAAAAATACAGCATTTTATTTAACCCTTTGGGTGCTTGGCTTTGCAACAAAAAAAACCAAAATAACTCTTTTTTGCATAATTTTTGGAATTGATCTCCATCTCTCTCTCTATGTGGCTTTAATTTGCTCAATAATGTATAATTGATGATTATCAAATTATAAATCTTCCATAGAGTTCTAGGTTCGCCCCGATTGGTCCATTGCAGATAGATGGATACATCTCACATTTATAGATTAGCAAAACTCGGTGCTGAGAAACCTGTAGGAACATGTCAAATAAAAAGTTGTTATAGGTTAAAATGACCAATATAGAGTTAACCAAAAATTCCTAAAAAAGATTAGAAATGTCTGGATCTCTTTTGAGGTAATCTTCCACCACTTTAAAACCCTTTGTATGGGTATAATATAGGTGTATAGGTCAGTGACACCAAGGAATATACCATAGTATATTTTGAATTATATTCTTATATTGTATTCTTAATATATTACTTCAAATGGACCACATATTTTTGAAGGTAGAAATCTTCAAATACGGATACATTGTAACTGACTTAATTTAGCAAATTATAAGGGGACCAGGGGGATTAACTAAAGATTTATGGATTTGAGGGATGTGATAGAAAAAAATGGGGATAACTGGATATTTTAGATACAAATAATCATATAAAAGTTTCTTTTGGGAATAAATTATTTTACAGAGCATTATCTAATAAGATTTTTAATTCCTTTTAAAATTGGTTAGTATGATCATTTGGTTGTCTCCAGGCCTCTTCCTGGTAGAATATGGCAAATATAACAACTCCTCTTCCTTTATCTGCTTGTCTTATGACAAGACTAGTATCGGTCTCTTCTTTTCTCCATTTAGATAGGTTGTCATTCTCCAACAGTTGAGATTCATCACTTATATTATATTAAAGTCATTTTGTAAAATGCCACATTTTGCTACATTCTTTTGAGAAATCTGATAAAAAATGGATTTACTTTGGCCCTAATATGTGTATATATACTGTAGAATATGCCATTCTCAGCCCCTTTAATATACCTAAAGTGCAATTTATATAGTGTGCAACTTTCTCTAAATGTATAATCATCCTTATTTACATGTCTAAAATATATCTAATTTAGATCAGTGCTCCCCGGTTACCCNGTGCATATCCGATTATTATTCTGCTACCAAGCCCTGCCTAAAGACACAGGTTGCCATAAAGAGGGGTCATATGGAACTCTTTTTTGGTGGTCAGTGCTGGTGTTCATTTAAGGACCTCTCATCCACTCATATTAGAGCCTAATTATATGGGCACAATNTGTAGCTGGGAATATTGCTATAATGTGTGTAACCCATGTTCAAGCTCTTCAGATTTCCATACCCCAACTTCACTATAACTGCTGATCTAGATAAAAAGAAGGTTCCTAAATTGCTCTAGTCTAGACTACAGCTAAGGGGAAAAACATCTCTGCACTGTAGATGTGGTACATGGTTAATGATGGCTGGTAAAGCACTGGAATATTTAGTGCTTTCTCTATTTGCATGATGCTTTTCACCAAACTTTTTGAGACAAATTGCATTAAGTAAAACGATGTATAAAAACTGAGGTCATCACCAGTTTTTAAACGAGTCCAGGAAATCCAGCCATTTTATAAATATATGAGGCTGTTTAGGGATAGCGCCAGACAGGAATAAATTAGGTTGCACAGGCAAATTAGCAATAATAGTTTACAGGGAACGATTGATTGTCCATTGTCTAACACTATTTACGGTACAAGGTGGATATATACTGTAAAACTATTTAAAATAAAAGCAGCTCTATATGAATACACAAGGAGAATCCATTGTATGTGTGTGAAGGCACATACACTAGCATATTTAGTTTATTTGTTGAGTTAATAACCTAACAATTTACTTCATTTATCTAAAATCCATATCAAAATGTTAAACCTCATGGTTTTACTTGAATGAAAAGACANACCCGTAACTGACCCATAATTGACCGCTCCGTGAGTGGAAATTCTTTACTGTGTACTAAAAGTGAAAGTTTGTGTGAGTGCAGTACACTGCCCTTGCATGCACGTTACTGAACTAAGGGACATTANCTTTTATGCTCTTGCCCCGTAGGANGGTTGGTGCAAGAACAGAGAATGGTGCATAAGAGTTTAGGTAAGTTCTTATTGTAATAGTAATTTAATGAGCATATCCTCTAAATGTACCTATTTAGTTGATACAAAGGCAGCATTGTCTTAAGTCCGTTAGGGGAGACAGTATTAAAGCCTGTCTATCCACCGCTTCGCTCAGAGAACTGTACAGAGGACACGTGNTCACCCGCTAAGATTAGAAGAAAGGAAGTTTCACAACCAGCAGAGGAAAGGCTTCTTTACAGTAAAGGCAGTGAGGATGTGGAATTTANTGCCAGAGAAGGTTGTGATGGCAGGATCAATAGATGTATAGATGTTAAATATTACCTTAGTCAGGAGGGAGCTCTTGTATATTTAATTTGGATCAACTTCAATTCAATTCAAAATAGGTAGAACGTGATGGACTGATCTTTTTTCAACCTCAACTATGTTACTATATTAGAAATGTGTTCAAGCAGTTTGCATCATTCTCCATTCTCTCGGCAGCCCTGACAAAATAATCTGTCTCTCATTCTACACTTTTCATATATGTAACTCAGAGCTATTGGAAGACAAGCCCCTTGTGAAACAAAACCTACCCCCTTTGTGTACTGTTTTTTGATCACAATATGTTGGAGGGTAGGTACATGCTGTACACATGGCAGGTTATCACAGACTACCATTGTAAAGGATTCCAGCAAGGAATCCAGGAAAGATTGTAGAGCATTCNGATATTTAAACATCATGTGAACACACATGCGCAGAACAAGCGATGAACATAAGCATTCTGCATACATAAATGCTGTCCCCACACTGCAGTTCCATATTCTCCCCCCACACTTTTTTGTGCTAAAATTAAGAGATGAGTAAATGAAGGTTATGGAGGGTCAGGGTATTAAAGGAAGGAGAGAGGCAGAGCAAGAATATNAGCTTTTAGGGTCTTATATGGTTGTTATTATTATTATTTGTGATTTATTTTCAAGATATCTCATTTTTTCATGATATCTCCAGTCATTATTTAATCTCTTTTTATTTTCTGACATGAAGTTGTGGTTCATTGTAATAAAACTAAAACACTGGTTCTATTAAGAAAGTCGTTTTCATACATGTTTTAAGTGTATAATAAAGGTAATTACTTTTAAATGCCAAGATTATTTCCATTGCAGTGAAAAGAAATTACTGCACAATTGTGTGCTTCTCATTTCCAGGACAAATGATATCACGCATTTGTGTGACAGTCTGTCAAGACTAAAAGAAAAAGCCTGAAAGATACCACTTTTAAATTTCATAACTGGCCAAATATATCAGAGGTGTCTTCACCCCGATGTATTGGGGCTCTGCCCATGTTTTGCTCCATATGAACGGAAGCCTGATAATCCTTAGCAAGCTCTGAGAATGTAAAGCTGGTTAGCGCACCTGAGGAAGTATAAGCAGTGCAGTCCAGGGGGAGCCAGCAGGGGGAGCTCCATGCTACCATCAGATGCTGAACCATAATACGGACAGCACATGCGTGAATTGGGCCACCAGGTTACAATGTTCATAGCAGCTCATAGCAGCCAATCAGATTCTAGCTCTCACTTATCGAATACATACTAGAGAATGCCACCTAGAATCTGATTGGTTGCTATTTGCATCAACTCCATTTTTCCTTCTCTGCCGTTTAGTAAATCTAGCCCTTAAAAGTTAATTAATATTGTACATGCCATTTCTTTAACACTTTAGCCAAACCTAAACTTATGCTAACCAGGTTATTTATTTCTGCTTTATTTTAAGTTGTTGGCAGAGCAAACACTTGCATGAAAACCAAGGGTTAATTCTCGCCCACTATTTATCTCCGCAGCAGTCTGCTGGGGCTGGAGGATGCACATCTGTACATGTATGCATCATTAGCTTCTTATCAAATTTTAAGCCTCACTTGATGCTTGTCTCCCTACAGGGAGTGCATAAGACATGGAGAAATTCATCAGAGGATACAAGACAGCATGTGTATGTCTCAACAAAAGTGGCACACATCTCAGCCCAATGATTCTCACACACGGGTGAAGGTTCAGGGAATCTTGATGGATGAAATGCTGCATACACAAGAAAGAGGAACTGACTTAATAGCTAAAGGGAGGACGAGATAAAGGCTGAGATTGAAATCTGATGGGAACTGGCAACAGTTAAATATATTAGGCTTTTGATAAGGTTTTCCTATACAATCCTATGAACCAGCAGTGCCTTTATTTTTAGTCCAGGCGCACACGGATTTCTACTTCAAATGATAAATACATGAAGTTGTTTGAAATAGCTATGCACAATGCTATACCATATGGACCAGATGTACACTGTACTTTTAGATTTTCGCACTTTCTCCACAATCCATCATTTTATTGGGCACGACCTGCATTAATAATATGGAAAAGTTCTGAACCAGAGCTGCGTGCTTCCTCTGAAATAGGAAATGCAGTACGGAGTAGAGGTAGTGAATACGGGCAATCATCCCCATCCATCTAAAAATTCCTTACAAATACATATCCCTATTTAGAATAATGCCCAAGGCCAACAATGCCACTCAGGTCTCCTGTCTGACTATGAGTCCACCTCTGCTTTGAGAAGAACAAAGCATGGTTCGTCCAATCTGCCCAGTTGTGTATTTAAAACTATACTGACATTATTTTGTTCTTATTATTTTATTAAAACTTAGTATACCCTTATATTTATCCAACACCTGTTTAAACTGTTCTATTGTATTAGCCTTCTGATGGGAAGCTATTCCATTGATCACCTACTCTTTCAGTAAAGTAATTCTTACACACAACCTGCCACCCTCCGGTTTATACGCATACCCCACCTCATTGTGTCTTGTCTACTCATGCACAAAAGAAGTACCCACTACCATGGAATTCTTACCCTCAATCAACCCCACACCTTGCTACATCAGGGTTGCAAACTGTCCGGAAATCCCAGGAGAGCAGGAAAATCTCTCAGACAGGAGCATCATTGCCTGAAGCCCTGACCATTACTAAGGTTGGTGGAACTTTACCATCTAGCGTAATCCAAGGCTGGAAGTGGGGGTGTATATGGGGGTATGCCATACCGTCACTTCTCCCATTGATGTAATTTGAAATACTACAAATATCCATTGACTTATATTATATTCTGTGTTTCCATGCCCCCACTTCTAAATGCCCATACCAACACTTCTAAATTTCCACTTCGACCACTGGCGTAATCCAATGTTTAGGAATGGCTGGTGATACCACTTAATCGGCTGCTGAACCAGCTGTGACTAACTCGGCCAACTTCCACTCTTATGAACACACTTCACATTCTATTGTGGACTCACGGGGCCTACATAAAGAGAACACCTGTGGTTTTTGTACATTGTAATTCTATCTTAGCCCTCACAGAGTTAACATATACAAATCTTTTCTTTCTTCAGTTTGTTAAATATTCCTATTTAATGTCTCTAACCATGCCTGATGGTTCCAGGGAAGACTGCCGATTCCTTCAGAGGAGACGAGCATCTAAGGAGTTTGTAAATGTGTTTTAATTAAGATTCTGCTAAATTTTAACAGGCACCAACTCGAAAAACAAAGCAGCTGAATAATTAACTTTGATGAGAGCAGATGCTGCTCTAATGACAACCTGTTACCGCTCAAGTGCATCGTTATTAGGTTGATTGCAGTTTTAGAGATGTCCAGATCTCTGTAGGAAATGCAGAATTGGGATTTCATGTTCCTGGAAGACTGTCCCTCATCAGTGTTTACCAGTCCCACATTTCATTAGCCGGCTTCCAGCTCCCTCACCACCCAGGACCCAAACAGAAGTAGTGCAGGGTGGTTAAATGTAAGCACAAATTAATTGATGTAGAGTTTCTAAAATATTTGTAATAAACATCCATTCCTTCCAGTCTTTGGATTATAAAGCAACTACATACTGTACAAAACAATCACTGATGTTCAAATATTGCATGACATTCGTGCAAACCCTAAAAATAATTTCATACATGTTTATCTGTATGTTTCGTGGTTAAGTTTTACTGTGGGTCACACAATCAAGATTTAAGCACCCTANTAATACTTTTTTGTCAGACGTCATCTCTTCTGTGCATTCTAAGATGACTAAAGCTGGTGCAATTAGATATTACAGGGCCATATAACTAGCCATTTTAGCACCCTGGACGAAAGAAGCTACTGATACAGCAGGAGCCGGACCAGAGCTGTTATACACTNTAGCAGTAGTTCAGTGATTTCTGCACTATAGTTTTACTATATTGAGAAGCGATTCATATCAATAGTTGCCGGTTTTCATTCATTCATCGCAGGAGCAATGCACAGCACAGAAATCACTAAAGTACTGCTATAGTATATGAGACCACCCAACATGTAGCTGGGAGTAATTGGGGCAGACAAGTTC
>JABWIB010009730.1:5772-16720 GCA_016617825.1 Platyplectrum ornatum | reverse complement strand
GCTCCCGGACCACAGCAAGTTGGGAGGTATGTTATTGCCAGGTGTGAGGGTTAGGCATTAGAGCTGCATAAATGTCTGCTCTGCGGTGATAGATTGCAGTACTATATGAATGTGTAGTGCACTTTGATCCCTGTGACTGATTTACNTGTAGCATACCTACCTGTACCTTGTGTGTATTCAATATCCTTACTCACATTCTTCTGTGACCTTTTCTGCCAAAAGATGTACTAACAATATCTTGCTGATGACATAATAAGATATAAAATAATGTTTATAATCTACATTTAATTTATAAGTTAAGAACAATTGCAATTTTTTTTCTCCTATGTTTCATAATCCTTAGTCAATCATTTTATTTTTTAGAAAACTAAAAAATAAAACTTTTCTTGTATTTGTTTCATAAACCCAGTTCCAAAGGCATATTTGCCGAGAAGTAATATTTGAAGAACATCCCCCCACAAAAAAATGAACTATTTTCAGCATGACCTCTGGGAACTGATTTTGCTACTGTGACACATTGATATTCATAAAGCCCTGATAAGCACCGAAACATTTCGGTCTTCTCTAATAAGCACTATGAGCCTTTTCTGCCATGTCCAATTCCACATTAAATCTATATTTCCAAAGTATTGTTATCTAGCTGCTCATTTTAGCCACCACATATTAATAATCATCTTGCAGAAATAAGGAAAGAAATGAGCTGTTTCATGTGTTAGATTTGTGACTTATAGTGTTTTAATTACATTTTATCAGCCAACTTCCCTTTTTCCAGTTTAAATGTCATAAAGCAATTATTTTCTTTCTGTGATTTTCTCCTACTCTGCAGTTGAGATGATAAACTTGTGGAAGTGTGTCATTGTTCCAGAGACCTCAACTATCAGAGTGCTATTAGGGCCAGTGCATTGATGAATGATTCATTTTTTCAAGGAGGAGAGTTAGTAGCAAAATCTAAAAATGTACATTACTGTTCCTCAACAAAACCAGGGCTTGAAGTGGGGGTGTATACGGGGGTATGCCATACCGGCACTTCTTCCACTGGTGTAATTGAAATACTACAAATCTCCATTGACTTCCATTATATTCAGTTTTTTAATACCGTCACTTCTGAATGTCCATACCCCCACTCCTAAATTTCCACTTCAACCAATGAACAAAACTATGGTGAACTATGGAGGAAAAAAAATGTTCAAATAGACAATCAAGAGTTATGTTTTGCTGCCTAAATTATAAAACACATGCCTAAATTTACTAAGCAGGCAGATTGCAGGGATATTGAAAAGTGGGGATATGCCCATAGCAACCAATCAGATTCAAGATCACATTCTCCAAAATGTAAAATGAAAGCTTGAATCTGATTGGCTTACTATGGACAACATCCCCACTTTTCAACCACCCTGCAGTCTCCCTGCTTAGTAAATACAGGCCAAAATATTTTCCATTTTTAGAACAGATACAGACTTAAGAACTTGCTAGCATAAAGTTATCAGTAGGCAAAACCATGTTCAATTTGTAGGGAGGTAAAATGAATGTTATTGTTTTCATTTAAAAAGAATACTTTATTTTTATTTTAACTGCAACAGCAGTCAGGTATAGAGGGAGAAAATGTAGCTAACTAAGAAAGGACCAGGTACCATTGATAATAAAGTTTGTAGTGATTCTCCTTTATCTGGAAATATATAGAAATAGAAGCTGTCATGCCAGTCTCCCAAAGACAGGATCACCAAAATGTGTATCCCATGCTAATTCTAAAGAGTCAGGTGCACTCCTGGTTAGAAGGTCTAAGGTAAGGAGAGGGCTGAGTTAAAAATTAGACCCTTAATGGAATGCTTTTTTTGACAAAGCAACTCAAAACTCATGAGTGGATGGAGTGGTAAGGAGTTGGCGGTGGAATTACTGGTAAAATAACTTGTGGGTGAGACCATACTGCTTCTAAACCAGGAAATTAGGGAAAGGGTAGAGATGAGATCAGTCAGGGTAAGCAAGCCAACAGAACCCCAAGTGGAAAAGTCATGTGGGTACGCAAATCTAATTTTACACTAATGTGTGACTATGTCTCGACACTCTATTAAAGGGTCTGCATGCCAGACTTCTTTCCTGACCTACAAAGCCCATCTTTTAGTAGGTCTAGTGAGGTACCCCTACTGCCCCTTACTCTTTGTTACATTTTGTAATATTGATAATCCTGGCCATGTGTCAGTGCCCTGCTCAGTTGTATGCACACAGCCATTGATATCAGGTTGCAAAGTTTTATTATGACCGACACTACTACTGGCACGATTGGGACATACAGTGAGTGTTGAGAGTCAGACCCACAATATCCATGACCACCACATTTAGTGCTGGCCACCAATTTATATGCCCATTGCAGGAGCTGCCCTCATTAGTTTTTTTTGTTTTGTTGCTCTTCCTTTGGAAGATCTTGCAGCAGTTTTCATAACTTGGTAAGGGCAATCAGGAATCACTTGTCAAATGGAAAGGCAGGGAGTTGCCAGTGTTGTTCATGCTCTCAGCCATATCTCCCCGCTACTACCCTTGAATAAATGGTATGCTGCTCTTACACTGCTTTTTCCATTTTAGGTCTATTTTACGATATTTTTGTCATCAAGGAAAGCAGGTCTTAGGCAGCCATAAAGCTGTGGCTAAATTGCAAAACATAGTTTCAAATGTAGCATTAAAGATGTAGAGGTGTGGCTTGAATCCTTCATAGCCATGGTGGAGGCACACCTGCATCTTATATATAGTTACACTCCAGATGGTAATATTATGGTTAAATATAAGTGTTCCAGGGAGAATAGTACCTAGCCAAAACTTGAGTTGTCCCAATACTAATGCCAGCACTAGGGTATCTCTACTTTATAAAACTGGGAGATATACATTATACACATGACTGAAAAAAATAGGTATTGGNATTTTTCTGAAAAAATATTTTTATTGTATTAATATATGTGTGACATACAACATTTAAGGCTCTTTGTTCTCTGTTGCCTTTAGTTTAACATCATATTTTAGGCATTTTATGTATTGGGCTTGGATAACAGTTTGGCAGAAACCCCCCAAAAATACTAACAGATGGTTAATTCATGGATGACCAAGAGCTTTTGTGCCAGGACAGGACAGGGGTGGTTTTAGAGTTCATTTCGTTGGAAGGCAGATGTTGACCAAATACCCACATTAAAAGTGGACCATGAAATGTCACTTGCAACAGGCACAATATTGTGGTGTGACATCGTACCTCACATGGTTTGGAATCGTTCAACATTTCTGTTATGGACAAGATTCATAGGTAAATGAACCTGTCAATCAAGGTTTTTATTTTCCTCGGGGTTTCAGGTGAGGATAAGGCTCTAATACCAATATATATATATATATATATATATATATATATATATATATATATATAAAGAAAATCAAGTACTCGGCACTCCAAAACGTCAACAGCTTGCTGTGGTGCTCTTCAGGAGGTAATCAATAGAAAGCTGGTATAGAAGGCACTCGCAGGCATCAATCATTTAAAAAAGTGTCTTTATTCTTTTCCGACGTTTCAGGGAGAAACACTCCCTTTCATCAGGGACACAGTGAAACTAACAAACCGTTCACCACAATATATATACACAACATTAATTAAGACCACTTTGCTCACCTGTCCGCCTGAGTCCGATGTGGCTGCGTCTCGCCGCACGCTGGATCCGAACACTGCCGCCCGCCGGTGACGTCATTTACATGCGCCCCGAGCTTCAGACTGTGTACCGGAAACCATGGCAACTAGCTACAACCGCCACGGCTCGGGGGAAAGGCGAGACTCTACAGCAATACACCTTCACATAATAAACATTAAAACATTTTTTACTATAATACAACCAGGACTGAGATTTGTATGTGATACTAAATCACTTAAAGCACCACAGAAAAAACGAACATCGAGCCTGAAACGTCGGAAAAGAATAAAGACACTTTTTTAAATGATTGATGCCTGCGAGTGCCTTCTATACCAGCTTTCTATATATATATATATATATATATATATTCTAACAAAAAGATTACACCAGCGCAAGACCTCCTGCTAATTACACTTACAATATAATTCAATTTAAAAGAATAAAGTCTTTGGAAGATCAAGTCCTTTTTAAAGGTGCTGCAAACCCGTGAAAAGTTAGCCTGCTGTTGTCCCAGGCTAGGTTATCAAAAATGTAGTATATTGTTATTTTCAAGGTGCGCTATTGATTCTTTTTTGCTCATTGTGGCTAGAATATCATGTGAAAACAAAATAAAGATATATAATAAACCAATCTAAGTGTAGTGTCTTATTTGACTTGAACGTAAAATCAAACCCTAATAACCAAAAATCAAGTGAATATTTATATGTATTATTATTCTATAAATCAACACCACTGGTGAAGTGACAGGTATGCCTGCGTACCGGACTCAGATGAATGAACAGCGTGTATAGATCAAAACTCCTTCAGTGGGATTCCTCACGAGGGTTGTATGGCTCAGAGACAGAAATATAAAAGAGCAAGAAAATCAGACATAGTGTAGTACTTCTAAAAACCAATTTTACTTCATATTCCTTAAAACTATCATATAATATGCGTACCACAATATAAAATCAAAAAGGCATTGAGAATCTGGTTAACACCAGCTTATCTGTCCGTCCACGATGGAAGTCCGTCCTACACTCTGGAGCAGATCCAAATGTGATGTTATGGTTTATCCAACGGCCCGGATCCTCCTGTTGNTTAGCGTGGTGCTAGAATTCCAATGTCCAGAACGATCACCCAACGCGTTTCGTCTAGCAGGGAGAATTCCTGCCTCTGACTTCCTCAGGGGTACAACGATACTGATCTGTATAGCCATATATATCATTCTGTATAGCCATATATATCATTCATGAAAGCCGGCAGGAGTGCCGGCTTTCATGCTCGCAGTGTACGCTATGAGGAAACACTAGCAGAGGCTCCGGATACAGCATCCGAAGCCTCTGCTATTTTTCAATGAGCGCAGGGATGCGGGGCATACGGCATGCCCCTCTCCCTGCGCTGTATTCAGAGCTGCGCTTTTGCGCAGCGTGCGGCCGCCAGAAACGCTGTATCCGGTCCGTATTTAGCAATAGATTGTGGTAAAAGTAGTTAAGTAGTTAAGTTAAGTAGTTAAGTAGTTAAGTGTTAAGTAGCCTAGGTAGTAGCCCCTGATCAATCATTGTTAACATTTTGCTGTAATTAAGGGTTGGTCACTGCGGTTACTTTTTAGCAGATGGCCGCGTTTAATTTTAAGGGTCCCTTACTTTATTATTTATGGATTTGTAATTAATATGGCAAANGGCATTCAACCTTAGTGAGTTTATTGTTCAAAGATAATAACTTTTGTCTGTATGCAATAGCTAACATTTTTTTTAATTTAAACAACAGGGTGTTTAAGTTCTTATCCAGTTTTAAATAATGAAAGATGATTATTTTAATCCTTTATTTTCCCTGCATTTGCCAATAGCTGTTTTAAATTAGGGTTTTTTTTTTTAAATAATCCAAAATTTATTATTCTATTAGTAAAATGTGAACAAGTCTTAGTGCATGTGATTATTGCAATGCAAATTTTGTTACGGGAGTAATGTTTTTGCTTATATGGCTTACTTCACCTTATGTTCATCTTAAATATACAGACCTAATTATTGTAAAATGTTGTTAAATGGCACAATAGAGGGGGTACAATAGATCACGGTTCCCTTATGCAATATGCAGCACATAAAATGTACCTTTCCAGGGCCATAAATGACAGTCATAAACTCCAAGCCACTAATAGGGGGAATTACACAGCTTGCAGCAAGAGAAACAAAGTTCATGCTGGAATGAGAAAAAACTCTTTGTACCACTAGATGTCTCTAAACATCAACATTTCCAGCGTACAAAATGACTTTTACTAAAGCAATGTCAGTCCTAGTACCATGGGCAACCACGGTAATATATTAGCACATGTTATTAATTATGTTCATGCCTTACGAGGAGGTATAAAATATTTTTATCACTGGAAATGCAAACACAAACTGGGAATTTATACTATTACATCGGATAAGATTCGTTCAGGAAATGGATTTCATTAAAATGTTATACATGCTCTAAATGTGTGATTCATTTATGGAGACTAAAAATTACCATTCCTGCGAGAGGGAAACTAGAAATAGAATGGAGGAGGTTGCAGCTACTTTACATTGCAATCTGTTAAAATAATGTGATCCGTGAATTTTTATTACATATTCAGGACAGTAGTACAGTATGTTTATACTGCATTTTCCTGTACTTACCAATATTTATAGCTACTACATCAGCTGTTCTAGGAAGTAATTTAGCAAATCATACATTCAACCTGCACTGTGGAGAAGAAAATTGCCAAAATAGCTCCATGACATATTTGCCTCATTCTGCTTTTGGTCACAAACTTTCAAAGCATTTGACATCAAAATATTGTTTCCTGTGTACTGTTTCCTGTGTACTGAACGCACATCACTAAGCACTCACACGCAGTCCTGTTGGCCCTGTAGAGTTGCCAACTTTAAAATTGGATTTTTACATACCATTTATAGGCTGATCCAGAGTTACCCTTACACCTTAGACTTGAGCAATGTGATGGGTGAAAATAAATTTTGATCCTTTTGCATGCTGGGAAAATACTATTACTATTATTATATTTTACTATTATGCATTCAAATCCCATTCAATACACAAGATTATTTTTATGTCGATATGCCATAGCTTTATGTCTAATCTATAAATTAGAGTTGAGCTAGGAAACATAACCTTCACAGTTTACAGTATCCTTACCTTGCACTTCGAAATGATTTTGCTCAGGTCTGTACTTGTACCTGC
Source organism: Platyplectrum ornatum (assembly GCA_016617825.1). NCBI lineage: Eukaryota > Metazoa > Chordata > Amphibia > Anura > Limnodynastidae > Platyplectrum > Platyplectrum ornatum. The sequence goes on along the minus strand of JABWIB010009730.1, from coordinate 9,866 downwards.
TTTATCCGTACATACAACCTGTATATCAGTCCCTTAATCTTTGAAACAGTATAATCTGTGGTAGATTATTGCACAATTGACCAGAATATAACTGTAATACAAAAGTGCCATTGGACACTATGCAAAGGCGTCATGCTCATGTATGCTCCACAAGCATTATTTTCATAACTGGATCCGAAAGATCAAGCTCTATAGAAATACAATGTACGCAGAGGTGACACTGACACTGTACATGTTGTACACACAGGGCACGTGGGAGATATGTCCCTGCGTTTAAACAGGGAAGGTGGAGATAACTAGGGTTAGGGTTATCTTTGTGGATTCCCATACATATGGTGGGAGTAGTCTCTCCAAATACATGGAGGAATTTGCACCGTACAAGCTACAAACTGTCACCTATTTGTAACAGCAGCCATGGGCTAGGTATACGCTTATATTTTGAATATGATCATCTAGGTGTGGAAGATTTCATGATCTCCAGCTACAGGATGTCCCTGTAAATATTGATCTATTTGTTTCTTGTTGATCGTCTACAAGCTATCCCAGTAACCTTTAATATGCTGCAATTACATACATGTCCACATGATGGCTGTATATAGAATTATGACTGGAGACATCATTATTCAAAAATATTAGGAGCTCCAAGAATCGAATTAAATGACCACAGACTCCCGGAATGCCACAAAATGATTCTGTAGCATCCCGGGACACTACACACTTGTCTATCATTGTGTGCTTTACATGATAATTATCCTGGTGTTTACTCTGCTTTACCCTTATCTTTAAGCTTAAGCCTAGCATTATTTAATACTAACATGTCAATGCCACTTCCTAGTCAGGGTACAGAAAATTGCGTTCCATTCAGAGTTGGTGCGGATTGGCAAAAAGTTGCAACTATGAATTAGGTGCACATTGTATCTATCTTGTGTTTGCCCTTTGTGTCCGCCAAGATCTCCTGTAACAGCAGCCAAGAAATATGGGGAATGTAGGCGTTTGCTATTCTCTGAAACAAAGTTACTGCATGATCAGCTATATAGTCATGTGATATGTTTCATGTGATTGATTAATTAATTAATTAATAAATTTGTTGATAGCTTTATGTACAGAGCAGAATGGGATGGTTCTGTTCCGAGGACTGAAGGTGTGCAGAGTAATCAGAAAAACTTATGAACGCTAAGCACGAACAATAATTAGTGCTGCCAGCTTCTTAGGTTGTTGGATCGGAAAATTAACTGGCTTAGTCAAGTGCGCTGAAACAAATNAAATAATTATAGCAATACTATGCTACTTTTTTGTTTCCTCACTTTGACATGTTACGTATCTTATCCAGAGTTATTGTTTCCATATATTACTATAATGGACTTGCAATAAATGTTTAAATAACAATCAAGGTAACACTTAAACTTTATAGACTGGATCCCGCTGAGCAATCCTAATTTCCATGTGGATGAGGAGAGACCACTTGTATGGTATAACATTGTATAACGTGGTGTTTCTATAAAGTGTTATTCAATAAAATGTTTTATTTATTATAACTTAATATAAACTTATTCTAATTACTTTGACCATGTTCTGACATCTGTACATTATTTGCTGTTATTTATACTAGGCATGCTCATTAATAAATCTATATAGGAATACTTCATGATCCCTTTCTACACTTCCAACATAAATTTAAATAGGCAGTAGTGCTGGTTTCCAATAGTAACATTTTTGACTTCTGCTTGGTACAGAGTACAACACAATTGCTTTTATCCCTGAAGAATCCTGCATTAACAGTGAAAAGCGTAGATAACACCGCTTTGATTTTGCCTTTTAGCTAACACGCATTCTAAGGCAATTTATCCTCATTCATACGCTTAACAAATTTATGTCGACAGATAATGAATCTTGACATAAAATAACCTGACAGGATGTTTTTCTGATAACACCAAAATCAATAGATGGTATTATTATATCAACTTTTTATTGCCGACAGTTAAAACCGAGACATTAACCACAACCATAACCGCAGCCTAACCAAAAAGCTAACATTAAGTAAATGACACACCGTTCCATGTTGTGTTGAGTACTGGCATCCTATTGAGCGCATATTTGTAGAGTGCAGATTCAGATATTCAGTGGTGACCAGTTTCTGTCCAGTCAGCAGGTAAGCATTGAGTATGCAACCATATTCCAGTTCTTACTCAAGGAATACTGTATAGGGGGTGCATATTTTGACTGCTTTTTATGTTTAACCACAGCAATAAAACCAAGGTATGGTAGGAAATAGTTTCAAGTGTCATGTTTAATAATATAACATATCACAAAATGTTTGATTTCTGTCGGCATTTAGATATGTTTATCATAGTAGCCATCCAAAATGACTATAAATTTAAAAATAAAACATTCCCTATCTTGTTCATGCTTCAGTCCTTGCTCCCTGATGTTTACCTTTGCCTGTTCCTTTGCTCTGTCCTGTCCTTTCCTTCTGTATTCTTCTATCCTTTCCTGTCTCTCCATCTGCTCTACCTATGCTCTGTCCTACCTTCTCTTTCTTATCCTCTCTGTCATCCAGTCCCTGCATCCATATTTCCACCACTCTGTTATCTACTATTTCTTTTTCTTCCACATCATCCGCATCATTGTGTGGTACGTAATTAACTTGTTAAGTATTTAAGATCAGGGTTTGAGTTAGTAAGGTTATTGTAATACAATATAAAGCAAATGTGTCAGCAATGCAATAATGTATCTGAAGAGTGTTGCCTTAATGACCCACTCAGGGGTAAGTTAACTAGTTCAATCTGTCAGCCATGTAGTGTTATTGTTTTCCACATCCCACTATACACTGATCTTTGTCTTCCTAAACCAAAATACAAACTGTGTACAGTAATTTATCTTATTACGTTTTTGACAATATAGCAATTTAAAAACTAAACCTGAACTATTATTTTTTGTCTTGTACATGTTTTTACTTTAATTTTGCTAATTAGGAAACATTGTGATCCCAATTTCCGCTTCTTGATATAGCTTGTTAGTACAGCAGAGGGTTATTTAATTTACTGGCATTACTGTGCTGCATTTTTCTATTTCATATAATTTGGCACTGTTCTAAATGAAACATTGAGATATGGATTCATTGTTCCTTTGTAAGCAACAAATACCTTTTGAAGTGGTTTCCAGTAAACCAGATACATGTTTTAAATAGCCAACACTAAAAAATGTACACCAGACCTTGTTTTTCTAAAGTTGGACCTAGTAACAATGTTTGAAGGATTACTTTGAAGGTTGAATACAGACTGGCAGCTTCAATTTGTGCCTAAAGGCTTTTCAATGTGACAAATTTTCTATGGTGCATTAATTTGTACAATCCTCGACTGAATTATAACAGCCATTGCCTTACTGCACAGCAGAGCTTCTTTGCCATGTGTACATGTTATTGCCTCAGAAATGTTGGAGCAGCTTACACACAAATACATCACACGAGTTTAGGACTTGTAATGTAGTATTTTCAGTCTCATGAGAAATGTAAAATTTGACAAATGAAAAGGTCACAGGATTCTGAGTCCTATCATTTAGTAATGTTGGATTTTAAACGTCTTTGAAACAAAAAGTGTATTGTTGCATTCATACAATATACGTTATATTTCAAGGCCTGTTCAAATTCCTTTTTTTGTATAGTAATACTATTCATACATGAGCCACAGGCACCCGGCACCTGTCTGGCAGAAAATTATCCCAATTACTTTATTCTGAATAGAACATTGACAATGGGATCTACAAAAATGAACACATCTTAATTTTGAATACATTACTTTGGAGAATATCATATATTTATAGTAATTATGGTTATGAATAATTATGGTCCATTTGTTGACAGTTCAGTTCCTGTAATTTGTGCATATGCATTTGGGGATTGGGTCATTCTAAAAGACTGCACTTACAGTAAAAAGTTTGGAATATTTCTTAAGAAGTTAAAAAGTAAAATACTTTGTTTAGGTCAGACTTATAACAGAGGATATATTTAAATATATATAAATGCAATAATCAGTATTCATTTATCTAGTGATTCTATATATGGGAAACTAGCTAGGTATTTGCTAATCTTCATTATT
>JABWIB010009725.1:4340-22355 GCA_016617825.1 Platyplectrum ornatum | reverse complement strand
TAATACTGTTTCCAACAGATGACATTTACCTCCCCTGCTGTTCATTATGGTATTACCCAGGTTTCTATTATTTTCACAATTTTGGACCTGGTCCTTCCTATTGAACTCTTTGCTATAATGTCCAATGTAAACATAGGAATCACTTGATTCTGATATATGGTATCTTCCTAATGTGTGTTTGTGTTATATATTTTTATGTTATTATTATTTTTGTATGTAAAGTTTACCTGCTATTTTCACTCCTGAATACATAGCGACTGATGCTCAGTTAGGAACCAATCAAAAAAGTTGAATAGCTTAAACATTGGCATCACACATATAATACCTCTAAATGCAGTATACGTCTTATTCCCTCTTTTCTCTACTCTGCTTTCTTATTTATTACTGAAATCTGGAATTTACATGTTATCACTACTCGGAGTCAGCAGAGACATAATCCATTGCCCCTTAGGAGCAGCAATGATGGCGCCTTTGATAGTGTTAGAAAGTAAAATCGAGACTTCTAATTGAACAATCTGTGACTAATGTGTCATTATCCAGGCGTCTCCATGTAATAAGCACTCAGCTGGATATACCCCCTTTTGTCACACACACTATAGTACTGCTGTCATGTGTTGTAGTCACAAAACCTATACGCACATCTTGTATTCATCTCGCTCTGTGTTAATTCCGTTTGATTGGGATTATGCATTGTGATATGTATTAACATGTATCTGTATATAAGATGGTAAAAGGTGAAAGCTGTTTATTCTGAGAGCAAACCTCTGTGCTCCTAATTTATCTCTGACTTTACTGGATTATACTTATAATGACCCTGGGGAATGTGTAGACTACTGAGAAAACACATACTGTATATACCATTATCACAGAAAGATATTATGTATATGGCGCTTAGCTGGATTTGTTATGATTGGCTATGGTAAATGTCCCTCTTAGAAGAGAAAACAAGATTTATGTAGTTATATAGTATTGTAAACTCAAGCGCTGGTACCTGTATGTTACATTATATGTGTCATTGTAATTGTCCATATTCTGCCTTTGTGAGATGCTTTGTGTCTTCTTGTCATTCACGCTTTGGCTTTTGTCTTATTTTAGAGGAAAACCGAATCCATATCTGCTGTTAAACTCCTCAGCTGCTTCGATGACCTGGTAGCAGTGGGCACAGTTTCGGGCAGGGTGGCTGTTTACCAGCTGGTGTCCCCTCTACCCGGGAGAAATAAACAGGTCAGTGTCTTATTCATCGCACACAACCATTATTATTACTACCACGAGCAGTGTCTTGTGTACACACCCGCCAGATAGAACTGGTGAATGTACCCAACCGCTGCCGCTGAAAACTGGATTGACATTCATATAGCCCAGGTCATTGACCAAGGGGAGCGGTTTCTGAATTCTGACAATCCTTTGGTTCCAAGTAAGTTGATTCCAAAGTTCCAAAGTTGATTCTTTACTTTATCTGTCTTGCAATGTGTCTTTTAAACCACGTTATAAACAAGTACTGTATTCTTGTTAGCGGCCATATTACACCTAGTGGTAGTTGTCATTACTGAAAGACTCTAAATGTGTATACATATTTATAACTATGTCCTCATGTGTATCCATAATACAAGCTTTGTGTGTATATAAATGAATGTATATCTCCACCAATAATATGAATGTATATCTCCACCTATAAAATGTATATGATTGTAACAGAAGCACCCCGGAACTGTGAATAACTGTGTGTCGCACCTCAAGCATCCCTGATAATTACATTGTCAATGATCGTGATCTGTAGATGTGCCTATCACCTGTAGACCCCAGATACCTAGTCATTGGTCTAGTCAATACTATGCAATTAATAATTGACGACTTATGACCACTATAGTGAGCAGATACTGTATCGTTTGCCTGTCTCATGCTGGTTTATGGTTTGCGTTGCAGTTGAGACGGTTTGACGTCCTTGGCATACACAAAAGCAGCATATCAGCCCTCGCCTGGAGCCCCAACGGGATGAAGTTATTTTCCGGGGACGACAGAGGAAAGATTGTACAGGCTGATCTGGACTTTGACAAGGTTCATGCTGCTGACATTACATCTGCTCCCGCTCCTCATTCATTTCTGCTGATCACTAAACGTTTTTCTTTCTGCAGGGTACGTGTAACCCCAGCCTTATCCTGGAGGAGTTATCATCTATTGTCCAGCTGGACTATAGCCAGAAGGTGCTTCTCGTGTCCACCAATCAGAGGTGTCTACTGTTTTACACGGAGGAAAAATCTGTACAGCAAGTTGGGAACCAACCTAGAAAATCGTAAGTAATATCATTACAATACCAACTACGCGCTTGCACTTCCTTTCTAGACCCCTATCTTTCACGGTTACAGATAGTATGACTAGTGTTAGTGGGTTTTGATGTGCTCCTATCTAATTAAAAAGTTTTACCACTTAAGCGTGTGACTTTCAGCCTCGTCAATATTGTTGTATCCTTTCTGCAGGCATGGCAGGTACGGGGCATGTTTTATACCAGGACTCTGCAAGCAAAGTGACCTTACGATGTTCGCATCAAGGCCGGGAATGCGCCTCTGGAAAGCTGACGCCCACGGATCGGTTCAGTCTACGTTCATTCTAAAGGACGTCTTGTCTCCTGGGATGGAACCCTTTGAGCTCTATCCACGCGTGGAAACGGCCAACCAAGGAAATTATACGCTTCCCGAGAAACACCTGGGCCTGCTGTCCTGCTTCCTGCATGAAGGCTGGGTACTCAGCTGGGATGAGTACAGTATCTATCTCATTGACACCATTAACCAGGTATATGTTACAATCTTGTGTAGTGTTGTGTCAGTGCTGGGTACACACTGGTCTTTGTATAAACGACTATAGTCGTTCAGTAAGATGATGTTGCAATGATCGCTCTTATTTTTTATAGTCTTTCAATTAAGCCAGTGAGAGAAGTACCGGTGTGACATACCCCTGTATACATCCTCACCTCAGACCCTGAATCACACTCCAATATTTGATTAAATTTGATAAAATTTGTTCTGCTATGTGGTATCACCCTTTATTACAATGGCTTAGTTAATACCTCCATAAAAGCCTCATCCACAGTTAGTACCACCAGAAAGAGGCCCAAGTACCGCTGGTTGAGAAGCAAAGCTCAAGCATCCTATTCTGAAGCCTTGCTCACCATTATACTCCAACCCACTGTGATAAGTCGCTTTGTGTCTTGAATGAGCATCCATGCGTTTAGGTACCATTACACAATGCATCACCCTGCTGCTTTAAAGTGTCTTTTTCAGAGTTCATAATTATAATGCCCTAAATCATGTGGTTAACTTGTCTTATGAGCCCTTCAGAGGGAACACATTAGAAAGCTCTGTGACTGTAAAATCGCTGTGCGGTTAAACCACGTTGTATATCCCTGTTGTGAATCCGTTAATAAAACCATAAATCCTCTTCATTTCAGGCTGTAATTGGAGGGCTGGAAAGTGCCGGCGATATCGTGTCTGTCGCCTGTGTAAACAATGAAATCTTTCTCCTGAAAGGGGACCGGGAAATAATCCGGATCTCAGACACACCGGAAGGAGCTGTATCTGGTCTGTATATGTATCGCTAATAAGGTGATACTGCTTTAATGCTGTCTAATGCAGAGAACACACTGTGTGCCGATCATATGATGACTGGCCGTGCTGATGTTATCGCTATGAGAACGTGTGAAATGGGATCTTATTATGGGATGTTTGGAAGTTTTTTATTTGTGCATTCAACTTTGCTGGGAGAAATCAGTGCTTTCCTTGCATAGGACTTCATGGGAACACTAGAAATACATATTGACTGGACTATATATACAAATTGGGCCTGATCCAGACTTAAACTTGTGCAACAGGTTGTGATTACATGAAGGGACATGCGATTAACTCCCTTGTAATGCATTACATTCCTGTCTGTATTAGCGAATAGCATAATCTTCTGTTGTGAGCATGCACAGTATGTTATGTAGATAATTCTATATAGTGTCATCTTCTCTCCTATGGGTACTTACCNCTGGTCTGATTCCCTGGAGTTGTCCATGAGCTGTCTTGGCACTAGTCACATTACTTCTCCCAGGGAGTCATGCATCCCTTGGCAGAAATGACCATTCCGGGGGGCAGCGCCTGCCAAGGCCTCTCTCGGATCAGAAGCATCTTCTGTTTACTCCACAAAGCAGTTGGACGCCTCTGAATGGAGAGAGTCGTGTTGCATATATGCATGAGAGCCGTTTCTCATGTCCTACACATTCCGCACCATCACTGGAGAGTCGGGCTTAGAGAGAGTTGGCTTTGTGCCTTTTGTTGTGGAAATACAATTTAAAAACGGGTTTTGTAATGATAGGCTATGGTATGGTGGGAGGCCCAGCTCAGTGACACTTTTGTTAACTCCCTGTGGTGTGAAAGGTCTGATTTATATGACTGATGCCCAGGGACTACCTGTGAACAGAGTAGAGTAGCTTCTAAAGTCTGGATGGGTAGGCAGGTAGAGGACATGTCTGTATCGTACGTTGTAATAAAAGGATACCAGAGATCTGGAGCGCTGAATATCCAGGACTATTTATTTATATTATAAAAAGTTGTGAACACAATATGTTATAAAACCACATACATAATTGAATAAAAAATACAGTATAGAAAAAAAGATACACTCTGCTGCTAGATGTAAATATTCTATAGAAAGAGATCTGTAGGTGTCTCTGTTAATGCCGCCTGGTACTTGGTTACCTTCTTAGATGTTACTACAGCCACTTGCCAATATATATATACAGCTGGACTCAACTCTGAGGAAACCCATGTGTGGGAGAAACGCGTCAGTTTGCCTACAGATACCCTGCTGCTGAACCTGAGAAGGAGATCTCGGTCCACTAAGTGCCGCAAATAGCCATCACGCCACTTGTGCGACAATTTACCTAAACCGTCTATACGAGGTGATTCACCAACTACAAGCCTCGTCATACAGGGACCGCCCAAGACCCCACGCCGCATACACGGAGCTCGCGGCAATCCGCTGCTGGAGCCCGTGCACAAGGAGACCAACCCCCACAGCTAGAGCTCGCGGTTGGACACCGCTGGAGCTCCCACCAAACGCCTCACGCTGGATGCACNGAGCTCGCGACAATCTGTTGCTTGAGCCCGTGGACGAGGAGGTTCCTTCTGACAGCTGGAGCTCGCGGTCGTATACCGCTAGAGCTCTCCTCCTCTCGTCTCTTCGTGTGAGTTGGACAACTGCGATCAGGGTTGGGACCCCATAACAACGAGCTGGGAGTCTAGCATCTAGAAGGCGGTAACGTATTTTTCAAGTCCAGCTGTATATATATATTGGCAAGTGGCTGTAGTAACATCTAAGAAGGTAACCAAGTACCAGGCGGCATTAACAGAGACACCTACAGATCTCTTTCTATAGAATATNTACATCTAGCAGCAGAGTGTATCTTTTTTTCTATACTGTATTTTTTATTCAATTATGTATGTGGTTTTATAACATATTGTGTTCACAACTTTTTATAATATAAATAAATAGTCCTGGATATTCAGCGCTCCAGATCTCTGGTATTTTGTTGTATTAAAGGGAATAAGTCACCCTATTGTTGAGCTGCTATATACCCAGGATTCAAATTATTTAGTTTAATTTTCAATAAGAGGAAGTGAGGAGATATCTTTAAGTGAGCGCCAGATATTCCAGTGTTTGTAATAAAAGGGCCTGCATGGGGACTCATGCTTCTATATAGAGAGTGACGGCAGATAAGAGCCATGTGGCTCATCCAGTCTGCTCGCAAGGATCAGAAACCACCCACATATGTAAGCCCCACCTGTGCGATCTGAACTAATCTACATTCACAGTTCTATCCTAGCAACAATTCCAATGACAATGAAGAAGTGGGGGGTAAAATTTAGATTTTGATGACGTGCTGTAGCCTTTAATGCTATTTAGGATTATGCCACATTCACATCTTAAGTCTGGGCGGGGCTGTAGATTAAAGGGAGAGCGACAAGATTGGAAGCCTATGAGAGCAAGGGCAATGGTTAAGCGTAGTAGCATCATAAGTCTGGATACAGGCACATGATAGAATGGTGGCCCAGACAGAGAAACAGCTATTGGCCACGCATGGCTAACTGATCAATGGTTATGACATATATTAGCCCATATGTATATTTTGTACAGGTATCTGCTTTCTTAGTTGTAAGGACATATTATTCGGGGTGGGCTTGTTGAGGCAGANGTCCTCTCAGTCCTTGTGGGTATTGCTGAGGCAGCCTTGGAAACTAGATGTACAGGACTGGCAGAATTTTCTCCAAATCCACTTCAAGTAGTATAGTAAGACCATGGTCAGCTAATGACCAGAAAGCTGTAAGGCATTGGTGCTGATTTGTTAATAGCCACAAATGATACATTAGTTGTAATATCTATTGATTGTACTGGTCCAGTTTGCATCCTTTTAGTTTCATGGCTCTCCCTGTAACACGTGCTCATCACAATCTACATTTCTTTTGGTTTTCCCAGCTGTCCTGCATAGTCCATTCCGCATGCCAGCAAAACACGCCGAGCTTCAAAGCAACACACACAACGGATCAACACCACGGGCTCCAGCCGGCCAAACAGTAAGGACAGAGCGCATCCAACTGTACCCCCTGGAGAACGATGAGGATGCCTCAGAGCTAGGAGAGGAGCTCAGAGCCAGGAGGAGCTCGCTCCCTGTGGAGTTTGCCAATAGAAGCAGCACCACCTTCTCCATAGACAGCGGCTACGACCAGACAGAAGCAGATCCAGGCTCCGATAGTAATGGCATACGAAGACACCGGTCCTCCTCGCAGAGGTTCAGCATCATCAGCAATGAGGACTTTGACCAGGAGCTGGTGGTAAAGTCCATCAAAGTGAAGAAGAAGAAAAAGAAAAGACCAGGTAATCAATTTTGGTAACCCAATGATAGTTATAGTTTATGGTTAAAAGCAGAACATACGTAATTTGTTTCTGTCACCCGTAATGTGTGCAGGGCAATTGTATATAACCCGCTCTGTTTGGTTGCTGTAATCTAGTTTACATACATTTCATCATTGTTCATATGTATCTGGATGAATTAGCCACTGCTAATGCTGTTTTTATGACATTCACCGTTATGATAGATGTCTAACATTTCTAAAACTGCATTGACAATTTGGGAACTACACTGGTGCTCCATTTAGGTCAACCACAAGACACATATGAACTCTACCGGACAGTTTAGTTACACTATGTCAACATAGAATAGGAGGAATGGTATAGGCTGTGGATGCTTTCTTCATCTTTCCCACTTTCCATTCACCTTTTATATTGGCAACATATTCAGCAACAAGAGGATAAATAACTACTCTATATATTATTCCCGCAACAAAACACTTGCATAATTTAGCCTCACCATACCATAAAGTTTGGTTAAGCTGGGTACACACTGGAGACTGTTAAACAGATGATAGTGCCGACCACACCATTATCAGGGGTTAGCTATGACAATGTGTTTATTGGTTGAATTTTTCAAAACGTCTGTGGTTTTTTTTGTGAACAACTGTGTCATGATGTGTGGTGAAATATATACCTTGTACCAATCTCCAAAGCAGCAATTACTTTACTTTTGTCTTTATGGTTGTACATATCATTGCAGTAGGGGATCATGGGTACACTTTATTATGCAGATATTTACTGAAAACGCCAGTGTGTACTTGGCTTAACTCTCAAGTGTCACCTTTTGTTTCTCACCACTAGTTGGTGGTGTTGTACCACAGAGCTGTCAAAGTGTATCGCTGAATGACTATAATTGTTTCTTTCTCCCTGTTTTTTCTGCTTGTTAGACAGTGGATATAAGAATCAAGAATTTGGTTCCCTTGAGAGCACACCAAGCATGGACAGCCCACTCTCTTTGGCCTCGTACTTTTCCTCGGCCACCCCAAGCCTTCCCAGCGGCAGCACTGACCACCTCAGTTCCCAGGAGAGCCTGGTCAGCGGGAAATGTGAAACATCCAGCGTTTTTAGTGCAGTCCAGGCTTCTGACTCTCCCTCTGCCGATGTGGACAGTGTGGGCAGCGACAACCATTCCTGCCACAGCGATAATCGCGAACTAGATGTCAACACCGAGGACAACAAGGGTACATTACCTGCAGCTGCCACAGACCCTGCACCAATCTCACAAACTATGGAGGAAGTCAAACTATTGTTTACCAATGACTGTCTAGAGCCTCAGACTATAGGGGAGAGCAGTGACTTTACAGCGCCTTGTCATAATGTAAAAGCATCAGATGTGAAACTCTCTGGGGACGAGTTAGGGGAGAGCTTGTGCTTGTACATAAATGGTGTCTTAGAAGAGGGGAATGACCCGGGCTGTCATGAGAGGTCCAAGGAGCTACAAGAAGTGTCAAGTACTATGTCCTACATACCCTTAAGGCCTGAGCGGAGCAATGAGGATCACGCTGTGTCATCCAGTGATGAGGAGGATATATATGGACGCAGGATGCCAAACTCTTCATCAAATACCAGTGTAGCGGAGATGGACCCTTCCCAAAATATGTCTCTCTCTGTGCAAGAAGAAAGCTCTCTACAGAAGTTTGAACAGGTATTCTTGCTGTAGAAAGATCTACTGTTCCCAAGTCCCAAACCGTTTAGCCAATGATGGACTTTGCATTGTGTGGAGCCACATTAGGCCCAATAAACTACAACTAATAAAATGCATCAGCCGACCCAGGCTCTGTATAACTGGCATCTCTTTCTCTTCTCTGTAGCTCGCTGAGAGTTGGATGGTTTACTCAGGACCTGCCAACGGGATCCTCAGCCTGGTTGTATCNGAGAAATATGTCTGGTGCTTGGACTACAAGGGATCCCTGTACTGCAGCTCTCTGCCTGTGGCCGGCCTGCGCTGGCAGAAGTTTGAGGAGGTTGTCCAGCAGGTGGCAGTGTCTCCCTCAGGTCTGATTTCTAGTTCTAGAATACGTGCATCACATTAATATTAATGAAAATGAAATTGGGATAGGTCTTATTAANGGCTCAGCATACGTTTCACAAGATTAGAAAATGTGGTTAATGGTTTGGTGGTAATTCTTCCTAATATTGATTGTGCGTTCTACATTTCCTCTTTTCTGATTTACAGGAGACTGACCTGACATGGACATAACTTTAATATTATTTTTATAATTAATTAATGAATGAGTGCATGCTGGGATAGCTTTGTTTAGGGTTATATTGAAGACTTGTACTGTAGTAATAAAACCATACTTGATGTGTTTAGGAAACCTCCTGTGGAAGATAGAGCAGAAAACAGATAAGGCCTTCGCCTGTGGGAAAGTGACCATTAAAGGGAAGCGGCACTGGTACGAGGCTCTCCCCCAGGCCTCCTTTGTGTCTCTCAGTGATGACACTGCCTGGATCATCCGAACAAATGGAGATCTGTATATACAGACAGGTATTTTGGTTCACATAATAGTATGCATCTACTGTGCGCTGTATATGTAATAAATGTCATGGTCATGACTTAAGCTGAGTACACATCAGAACCATTCTTACATGATGCAGACGAACAGCTGATTTAAAAGATCTCTGCTAGTGAGGGGCATGTTCACTAGTTTTCTGCATGTAAACAATCCCATAAACTTCTGTTGCAGTAATATGCTGCAATTACATACTCTTCCACTAGGTGGCTCTGTACTAAATTATCAGTGGGAACAGTTTCTCTCAAGATAATGGTCTAAATTTACTAAGCAGGGGGATTAAAAAGTGGGGATGTTGCCCATAGCAACCTACCTGATATGCGCTCACATTCTCCAGGATTTAAAATTAAATAGAGAGCTTGAATCTGATTGGTTGCTTTGGGCAGTATTCCATCTTTTCAATCTCCCTACTTAGTAAATTTCTGCCCATGTGTTCAGTACACACTGAAGTTTTTCGCAGACATCGGACATTGTACATAAATTATTAGGAGCTTTCAAATATCAAATCAAACAACCACAGACTGTGTGAAACCATCCCGCAATGTCTCTGGAGAGTACACACTGAACAGTCTTCTAACATGTGATTGACACAATAATCTCTCTGATGTGTACGCAACATTAGATGACCACACTCTCTGCAACCGACATAACACTGTGTGGGGATAATTGTGGTTAACTCCCCGACAAAAAGAGTTGATCCTATAAAGGTTCAGAATNTTATGGCCTCCAATTTAATTTGATGTCGGTTTTTTGTGTTCTCACCTTTATAAACCTTGTAAATATCTATGTGTATGTCATTGCCAGGCCTCAGCATAGACCGCCCGTGTGCCAGAGCTGTAAAGGTGGACTGCCCATGNCCATTATCCCAGATCACAGCCAGGAATAATGTTGTGTGGGCACTGACAGAGCAGCGCGGCCTCCTGTACAGGGAGGGAGTGAGCAGCTTCTCCCCCGAGGGCGAGACCTGGCAGTGTGATCTCATCAGGTAACAGCCATGTACCAGACTAACCATCCTCAAAACCTTAAGAATGGTATGAGTATTGGCAGTTACCATGCAATAGGCTCTGACCATAAACCACAGCAGACCAGTTAAATACCAGTGCAGTAATGTTTGCTGGTATTGGTTAGAACCGCTGCTGACACCTCTCGGTTATCTTTCACCTCACAATAAATTTAGATCAAGCATTGAAACNTGAACAGATAGATTAGTGCTGGGAGAGGTCACCCCTTAGCTCATGAAAATAAATGATTTCCCATATTTGCTCCCTCTATTGAGACATGCATTGTGTTGTTGCAGTGAAAGACAAGCTCTAGAACCAGTCTGCGTGACACTTGGAGACCAAGACACAGTGTGGACCTTGGACTCCAATGGCAACCTGTGGTTTAGAACCGGAGTCACTTCAAAGAACCCGCAAGGAGAAGATGAGCATTGGTGGCAAGTAGGCATTTTACCTTCTATTGCATATTGTCTACTATAAAATGTATTTTAAGAACAATGTCTATGCGTAGTGTGGTAACATGAAGCCCTCTACATTACTGCTTACACCCCACTGCACCCATTGTTCTGTTTTGAACACCCCTGCTGACCTTCCAGATGTTTCTCATCATGCAGTACTGGGGGGATACTCTGTACTGCTCTTAGTCTTTCTTGTGACATTATATAATATGATCATTGGTAATAATGGAATAAGTCCAGACTTGCTTCTAATACTGTTTTGGATACATCTTACCCTCCCCCTCATGGACTTGTGATCCCTGACCCCTAACTTAAGATATCTACGACAGCTTACTTGTGTACATTAGTACCCTGTTCTGTCATGTTTGAACTACTAATACACTTAAGAGCATCAGGTTAACTGTGTATGTATAGTAACAAAAATGAGTCTTTACCATACAAATGTTTACCCCTCACTGCAACCTAGACTTAACCCTTGCCGTTACCACAGCCCTGGAATCTAAATACATCTCTCTGTCTCTCCACTTTAAACATGTATCCAACATTCTGTCCTGTCATCTTTTATCAAANCTACACAATGCAAAAAAGAAAACCGTACGTCTGTGCGTCACACTCCAGAGAGTAATTGTAATTGTAATAAATAACATTTGTGCTGTTTCACAGGTCAGCATCACAGACTACGTCGTCTTTGATCATTATACCTTGTTCCAAACACTCATCCAGGCCACACAGACAGTGGCCACGGTAGCCCAGGCACCTGTGGAGAAAGTGGCCGACAAACTGCGCATGACGTTTTGGTCCCAGCAGTCCCAATGTCAGCCCAGTCTGCTGGGAGTCAACAGCAGCGGAGTGTGGATTACCTCGGGCAAGAACGAGTTTCATGTGGCAAAGGGAAACCTTATAGGTGAGTGCGTCCTGGCAAAACCATTGCTTCACTGCTTCATATTCATCAAGAGATGATGCTTTAAGCATTGCACCAGCCTGTAGGTCTGACACCTGGCAAAGCATTCTGGGAAATAAGCATCACTAAACTTGGAGGACTGCAGTTTCCCTAAGCTTCACTTATAGGTTCTATAATCTCATTTGTTTTCATTGATAGCAAATTCTAGTGGCAGTCACACCCAGCAACTGCANGGGGGGCAAGTATAACTATGGAAAATTAAAGTTAAGTGGTGAAGTTTCCTAGCTCAACTCTAATTTTCAAATAAACACAAATNATTTAAAAGACATAAAAATATTGATTAATTGGTCTCTTGTCTTATAATCGATGTACCCAGCTTTATATATCTGTGATTTTATGAGTTTTTTTTACTTGTATTTCTATTATTNTATATATATATTATAGCATTTTTTTTATTGTTTGTTTTGGTTTTTGTTTCATTTTGCTTTTTACAGCAGTGTTAGTTTCATTTCTCCTGAATGTGTCTCCTGAATATATATGTTACACGTGAGAGCTTTGAGCTTTGTGTTTCTTGGAGACGTTCGTAACCACAAAGTAATGAAATAATTNATATATTTTCATATTGATGTTATGTTCATTATGATGTTATTATTATCATTAGACCTTTGTTATTATTTTTCTTGTTTTTACATGGTTCTGTAACATGACAAATGTGTTTTGTGAGTTTCAGGGACGTTGTTTATATGCAGTGTATTGCACTGGCTGACAGAAGTGGTTATATAACATTACTGCTGAGCTTTACACTGAGTGATGTAAGACTCAGACCACAGCTTATTATAAATAACCCCTCCTGAGCCTCACCCAATCCCTCTGTGCTACATCCAGGGCTGTGATTTTCCTGTGATCCGACACTTGAGAAAAACATTAGAAGTTATCCGGGTGAAGCCCTCTATGTTCCATTCATGATTGAGGCCCCGCAGATTAGCTTGTCACATCTATGCAGCATTCACTAAATCTTAATAAGGTTTTATAGACGTGTGATCAATAATTCTATAATCCTATCTTGTGTCTCTGGCAGGTACCTACTGGCATCATATTGTACCACGCGGCACAGCTTCCACCACCAAGTGGACAAACGTATTTGCTTCTACCTCCCCTTGTGGCGAGGGTGTGTAACTGCATCTTCTCGGGAATGGGGTTGGATCATTGAGGAGATATATATATATATATGTACAATAGTCATGCAGTTCATGGAATAGGTCAGGAATTTAGATGTTCCCTTTGCAAAACCTAGTGATTAAATAGTGACTCAAAATAGTAAATCACTACAATATTTATCCCCCCTGGTTTTTCTAAAATTTATGTATTTTCTGATTGCACTGCACAGTAACTATCTGTTAAGTGTTTGAGTGGGAGGATCATTACAAAATAAATGAAAAAGTATTACCCACGCAAAATATATTTTATTCTTCACAAGATGAGAGTGGATGGAACTTACGGGAAAATCTATACTATGAGTAGGTGTGTGGCCCATAGCAACCAGTGTTTTACTTTTACCGTGTATGTGGGGGTATAGAAAATGATATAGATAGATATTATATGTGTGTGTGTATTCCGAAGGGGGGAAACGCATTGGGGAGCTCATATGTTGCTAGATATAAGTAAGTGAGTACTTTATGTTTTCTGTATTGGTCTTGCGTGCATCGTGGTGATGTCACTTTGTATTTGCAGGAAACGTCCTCTGGATATCTCAGAGCAGAAAAGACCTGTTCTGTCTGAGTGACCTGACCTCTCCCCACAGACCCTCCACAGTCCAACTTCCCCCCGACACAGAGATGATCCACGTGTCTGCCTGCGCGGACGCCGTCTGGGCATTAGATAGCCAGAGCGGGGTGCTCATCCGAACGCTGTCCAAGTCCTGTCCGACCGGCATGCACTGGACAAAGCTCGACCTCTCTCAGTTGGGTAAGACGTGTATCCGTCCTTCACTATAACACAGAGGCACAGCCCCTGCCCTTTATCACACTTATCTGTGCAACCCAGCAAGAGGAAAAGAGAAATCGACATCCAGATATCAAAGAAAAGAGCCCATGGTGTAAACAATACAAATCATCTGAGAAGAAATTCTTCCCTGGAGAACATTTTATTGTATTGTGACATAGTACACATCATAGTACATTGTAAAGTCACATAGTACACATACATCATGCATTTATTATCCACTGAACTGGTTTGTGATTGAGAAACGTGACCAGTTGCTTAGGCGGAGAATGTAGCACACTTCTATTTACCTTGAACACTTTGGTGAAGTTTATTGTGTCATTTGTAAACTACCAAGGAGATGGATTTGGTTTGGTGTTTTTGCATTTTTGTGTTTGTAGGATTGTTGCCACTATATTTAGGCTTGTGGTGGAGATCTTCTGTTTTATGGGGGTTTTGTAAAGAGATGCACCTAGGTCCGAGCACACACTAGACCAGATGCAGACGTGTTTCAGAAGTCCAGGTGATGTGAAACTACAAGTAGCATCATGCTTTGGCGGGTATAAGCTATGCTTATGCTGAGGCATGCTCAGACGTGTGGTTTTGCAACACCTAAGTCAGGGTCAGGCAACTTGCGGCTCTCCACCTGATGATAAACTACACATCCCAGCATGCTTTGCCAGGTATTCACTATGTCTGTGCAGTTAAAGCATGCTGGGGCTTGTAGTTTGACAACACCTGGAGAGCCGCAGGTTACCTACCCCTGACCTAAATGGTTGTCTATGTCTGCACTATGCCACCATATTCCTTGTCTGGTAAAGGAGGGACGAGTATTTGTACATAATAAGTGTGCCCTAGATAGTGGTTGTTGTTGTTGTTGTTGTTGTTGTTTGTAAGTTGTTGCTCTTCTGGAGTCACCTTGTTCTCTGCTGGTATTCTGGCTACAGCCATTTTTCTCATCATAACTTTTAACGTCTTCTCCAGGCTCTCCAATGTGCTGAGGAGATGCATTTTCTAGTTCCCTGCAAACCCAATATTTGCTCATTGCCGTCAAACGGCTATATCTGTAGAATGCCATTTGTGTAAGGTTACGCTATCAGTATCAGGACGGCTAAACTTAGTGAGGCCACTCTGTTTTCCTCCTACAGTTACAAGTCCCGGTGTTGTTGTCCCAGATACATTATGGCAGTGCCTAGCCCTGAAGCCATGCACAGTATTATCAGGGCCGTCTGGAGAAAGAGCTCTTATGTGTAACTGTGCTCGCTGCAATATAAATAAAAAGAAATGCTGCAGAATAAACACACGTGGTGACACAGAAGTGTTCTACGGCTCTGCCAGTGATATTTGAGGCCGGCCAGGCCTGCCGTAACCCCGGCCCGACACATTACAACAGCTGAGGAGTCATGTGGCGGACAGCGATATCTAAGACACAAGTCACACACAGACGCCAGGCCCCACATACGACTTTGAGAGTGAATGTCAAAGCGGTGAACGCTGTGTTACAGGTCTAGTTTTTCAAGGTTGTGCCTATATGTTGTGTTTTTATTTTCTGCAACCTGCACCTGCGGCATCCTCACTGGACTCAGTGCAGTGCAAGGAATTTATAATACAGATGACAGGGCAATCAGCCAACATATCCATGCATACAGGAAGAAATGTACACATTCATTGCATGCACCCCAGAAATACAACATGGTTGCTTCATGAGTAAAATGTCTTTGCTCCCATGGCCCAGGATTATTCTGTTTATTCTCTAAGGCTAAGTGTGGAATAAAAATAGCAACCAATCAGATTTTAGCTCAGCAAGTATCAGCAAGTATCTGATTGGATATTATGGGCAACAACTGCACTTTTACTTTTCCGCAAGCTTATTAAATCTTTTGAGAGATCCAAAGTAGCATGCTATAGCACAAACCACTCTTCTTATATATAGGATATATTTTGATGATTTTGGAGCTAATCTAGAGATTCAAAGTGGAGCGCACCATAGTGTGTGCACAGTATCATGCGCATGTAAGTATTTCCGCATGTAAGTGTTTACAGAAAGGTGCATTCACATATTGAACTGAGGACACAAACTGTACCATGCTTCTGCAGGTCAATGCAATTGTGCAGCCACCCATATGCGCCCTTCAGGAAGGTGCTGCAGAATGAGTCACGCTAGGTCATAAGAGTTTCTGAGCATGTGCACACTGATAACTGCTGCGTCAGCTGACATACGTTCACCTCAAGATAAGGGTTTTTAGCTTGATTTGCGATAGGATTCACCTGCTGCTCTCCAGTTGTCAAACCACAAGTCCCATTATGCTTTACCTACATACTGTGTTTCCCAATAATAAGACACTGTCTTATTTTTTTAGTCCAAAAACACCATACGGCATATTTTCGGGGTAAGTCTTTTTTTTATATATTTTAATTAACATTGACAGATTTATATAAACAGTCCTGCTTTTATACCCATCATTCCCCCCATACAAACTGGGAGATTTGTTAGGGCTTATTTTCAGGGTAGGGATTATTTTGGCCGGCTTTACAAAAATTGGGGCAGGGCTTATTATCGGGGAAACATGGTAGACCTAGCTGATAGCTGACAAAGCATGCTGGGATGCGTGGTTTGACAACACCTGAAGAGCCGCAGGTGGCCTACCCCTAGTCTAGATCACACCATGTAAACCAAGCAGCATTGTGGCCAGCTCTGTGCTGTGATTTGTTCTGTCTGAAAGCCCTTTCTATGTACTAGAATGTGTTCGTCTATGAATAGTGCTCCCAGGTCACGCAGTGATTTCTAGTATCTGCAGAGCTGTGACTTGCCCATTCATGGATGTCTTGCCAGCCGCGGAGGCTAGACCAGCCTGGACAGTGGGTCCTTTTACTGCTGTGTGGATCAGAATCATCTGGTTACTTTTCAGCTGACCTCGCAGGCATTTTTCAGTTTAGCCTCTAGCAAATCTCCCCCATTGTCCACATTGGCCGATCCCACCCCTGCAATATCACAGGAATACANTCTAGCCATTCAGTGAGATGTTTGTTTGGGTTTGCAGTCTCAATAGGTGACACGCTAACATTGATGCAATGGCTGTGTATTCTGTAATTATCTGCACCGTCTGAAACATTTTATAGATATATACGTTTACTGTACACCAAAAAGAATACATTCCAGAAATAAGAGAGGAAAGTGACACCTGGGTAAAACCATGATGCAATTCAGGGGGAGTAAAATGAATGTTATTCTATGCATGCAGGGAGAATACTTTGTACACAGATACTGAATGTTATTTAGACTTGGACCAGGAAACATCGTCTCTAAACTCTAATACTGTTTACTTCAGATGAAATCCCCCCCCCCCTTTCCGTATTTAACATGGTTTAACCAGGTGTTACCTTCTTTACAATCAAGCAATATGATAACGCAATGAGAGAGGGAAGTCCGTTGCTGGATATATAAGGAGAGGAATTCGTATAAGAAAGAGAAGTAGTAATTCAACTTCATTGGTGCAGCCTCGTCTGGAATGTAGTGCTCNGTTCTGGTCATATCTCCAGAAGGACATNCATACAATAGAGACTGTGTATTNTGCCTGTGTCACACAGCATACANAAAATAGAGCAACGAAACATGGAGCGGAGACACAAGGCTATATTGGCAGCTTTCACATATATGAAGGGGTTTCACCAGGTACAGGCTGGTGACGTTTTTAAAAAGGAGAAGATGTACTAGAACACGAGGGCATGTGTGTATAATCTGAGGAGATGTGTGAAAACATGACTAAAAACGTAGCTGATATGTTCAATAGCCTTGGGATATTAACCTAGACTGAGGGTCAAATAGAATAGAAAAACTGGTCATACTGTATACGCTATGCCCCTGCATTCTACGTTTCTATGTATCATAATGATAACCCCTACTAGTGTTTTCTTTGTATGCATCTGATAGACATTCTTAATTATCCTAATTATCCTCTTGCAAATAATTCTCTCCTTTCAAGATTTACCTGTCTGGCAAAGCAGAAATGGCTCCTAGGCATTGGCTCAATGTGTTCTTTGCATTTTTGCGTGATGTGATAGATGAGATAGAAGAATGGGTGACCCAACACTGACATAGCCCAGAGGGATGTTCCAAAACCTCTCTCCTCACTGCTGTAACTGCTCTCTGACTGTGGTTGGCATGGTAACCTAGAATCTGAACTCATTGCTAGTAGCCTGAAGCCAGGCTGAGGAGAGTTTAT